>JBAWJQ010005583.1:0-138772 GCA_037783105.1 Bactrocera zonata | reverse complement strand
TAAGGTTTGTAATCCTCCATACACACCCGACATAGCATTTGTTCCATTGTATCCCTGTCCTCTACATTTAGTCAAATCAATTCCATATTCTTTAGTCAAATTTAAAATGACAGTTTTCAGACCTGCTGCACTGCAATCGGTTACTGCTATAAATCGTAAAAAGGACTCGCAGATTTTTATTTCTTTAGGCACATTATCATCATTTTCTGTAACCGAGATATATCGAAAAACTACAGATAGTTGGTCAATTTTTGACAAGTCTTGTGTTGTATCCAGAATTATTGTCGGAAATGGAGCTTTTTTAATTTCTGGGATAATATTGTTCCTAATGGTGGTACCAAGCAAACTAACAATTTCGTTTTCTTCTTCTTTTAAAGTTGCATCATAGTTAGATAGCAGACGTAAAATTGCCATAAAATTGCCAGAATCAGAATCATACCCCCCAAAGGTAGATTACAAGATACTAAAGTAATTATTACATTAATTATACGATGCAGTACATCTCTCTAGAATGTAATTTTACTATCGATTTCACTTTTCAATAGAGTATCGATGGTATTTCCTTGCAACCAATTATTATAAGAGAGTGAGACACTAATACGCTGCTGTGACGTTTCATGGTCAAGAATAGTTTGTGTGAAATTGCTTCTAACCGAAACACCATTAACCCAAGCAGAGAAGTATGATTTGTTTTGACGATCTGCTAATAACCAACAGAAGTGACAGTACGGTTTGTTTAAAACGTTAGAATAACATAACCATGGTCTTATAATTTTTATGCCTGCCTGATTGAAATATGAATAACAATAAGCCGAAAAACGTCGGTTATTTTCTGAAACTTTTGGAAATGGTCCTGGTGGTTTAAATGGACCCAATTTAAAAATTATTTTTCGTTCGCATTCAGTTAAATTGTCACCAAAATTTCCTTTATCTGATGAAATTAAAAAGAGTTATATATAAATAAATTACGTTACTAAGGGTCACAGTTAGAGAGTGTTCAGTTCAGACGCACACAAACTCTACGCGGATTGTGCTCGTACCTATTAGTAGATACAAAATCACCTGCAACCCGTCCGTGCATTACTATACACCTGCGTGCTATTTAAACGCAGCGCATAGTGTAGTGGCCATGGCCATACAAAACGAGAACCCGAAAGCGAGTCTGCACATCTGAAGTTCTCAGCACGCAATTAATGATACTATACGGACTGATAGACAAACAACAAAACAAATCGATCCTACAGATAAGTTAGAATTTTGTTTTTTTTTTTTTTAATCAAGGCACGGAACCCTAAAAACAGTATAATTGTGAAAATAGAGGGGGGAGACAACTTTTTGTGATGGACAGATGAACAGACCGAAATTAAAAGATTTCCTTGTTTATCACTACGGGCCCCTAATAAATGGGTTGGGTAGTACTTACCTTTCCAATCTAAATCGCTCACAGTATCTTGTCTCTGGAAAAATAAAGAAATTTTGAGCACTTTTTTTATAACCTCGTCCCTTTTCTGTTTAATTTTTCTTTTCTCAGCGCCGCTGGGATAATTTCTTTTCCTTTCACTCATTTTTTTTACAAATCGCTACTAATACTGCTAAACCAGAAAAACAATATTGTTTGTACAGAATTACAATGTAATGCACATTTATATAAAGCGCATAAATAAACAGTGCACTGCACTCCGTGGTTTAACATCCAATGCAAAGTACAACAACATACACGTACATGGCGATATCGATGAAGGATTCCTGGGGATTCCCCGCTGAGTGAAGTAAGTAAAACGAGGAAGTCCCGTAGCCCGCCAAAACGATGTAGAGTGTTGCCAACTTTTGAACGCATGCTTATGCCGGGAAAAAAAGGAATTGCTTTATAGAATTTTTTCATTTGTAAAATAAAATAAATTAGAAAGTTTTTATTATTTTTCCTTACACACTTTGGGGGCCCCCGTGGCCCCTGGTAAGATCTATGGTCCTTTGCGTATTGACAAGGCATATGAGCTGTATGAGGTATACGATTACATTGACATAGCTCAACGAATTAAAAGACGCTGGCTAGGTCATATTGTCCGAATTGACGAAAACACTCCAGCTCTGAAAGTATTCGACGCAGTACCCGCCGGTGGAAGCAGAGGAAGAGGAAGACATCCTCTCGGTTGGAGAAATAAAGTGGAGAAGGACCCTCTATAGCTATATAAATACTACCTCATTTATACTACTCTGAAGTGACCGTTGCTTTGGTCTTTTATATGTTGATATTATGTTTATTGGGTAACTGGAATATGTACATTAAAATTTATTCCCTACACAAGGTTTCTAAAAATTAATTTTTTTTTGTAGTACTAAAAATTTGGTTCCATTTATTTCATTTGCCTAGTACATATTTATTTATAGATATTAGTACCTAGTACATATTGACATTGGGAAGCCATTTTCACTTAAAAATGAGAAATAACATTTTCACTTTTTCCACCATTTTTTGTCTTTTCAGGGCCCATATCTGGTGGGTGATTAGACTTCTAGCTGACGGCTGAAATGTCGTCGTGCAGACGCATTAATCGGGGTGTGGCACTGGTGTTACGGATTCACACACTACCCTCTAAACAATAGAAAAACAATGGCAACATGCTGCTATAAAGTTACACTTTTGTATATTTGTGTGCATTCCAATTTCTACGCTTATTCATGGATGAGATTTTAGAGTGCAGTTCTTTTGTGTTGTTTTTATTTTCCACATATTTTTGTTGCTCTGATTCTCTTAGATTGAAATTCGCTGGCAATTCTTCGTCGCTTAGTGATTGATTTAGCTGGTGAAACGTAGTGTCACTTCCTGTGCAATATGATAGGCAATGAGCACCTGCAACGCTTGAACTGACCGCTAGCCGTTAGCGGTCAGCCACTTTCGTTTTCGATTGGGCTTTGGCATTTAGTTTAGTTTTTCTGCAATATTGGCAATAAAGCCTGTTTATATTGTATACATATAGATTTTAGTGGCTATAGATTTAAACTTACAATTTTGAAGTCATCATTATTATTATTCAATCTATGAGCGAAAAATACTAAGACACTGTTCATACTTTTAAACTTATTAGTTTTTCTTCAAAATCTATGTCTTCCCCCGTGGCCGCAACACGTTTGTTTCAACGTTTTTTCCAATCCTCGAAAATTCGTTAAAATCAATTTCAGTAGCGATTCACATTAAATGTCTCCAATTGACTCAAAACGGTTTCCCGTAGCAATCGTTTGAGTTTGCTGAATAGCCAAAAATCACACGGAGCTAGAAAATTTTTTCGGTTTTGGCTCACGTTTGCCACGATATTCGGATTGATTGTCTTTTTTCGGCTCAAAGCATAGATCAAAGACTCCAAGCCAAACTATTATTTATTCTTGACATGGTTTTCGGAAAAATTTAGTCATTTTGAAACCAATAGTGTTTTCACTTTTTTTAGCACCAAATAATCTTTCAAATAGTTAAAATGGATTCCACGATTCCTTCCGATACTCCAACATTGCCAGTAAGATCTCTGACTGCTAATCGTCGGTTCTCAAACACCAGTCCTTTTATTTTATTAACGTGTTGGTCATAAGTTGATGGTGATGGCCATCCCGGGCGTGGTTCATCGTCAACGCGTTCTCGACCCTCTTTGAATAATTTGTACCAATAAAAAACACAATGCTTGCGAGAAACTATTATCAAAAAGGTATTTGCCTACCATAATATTTAATAGACCTTCTTTGTTGAATAATTTGACCCATCTTAAAAATCGTCGAATGAACTTTATACATTTCGGAAAAGAAGCGTCCTCTAAACACTAAAGATTGTTTTGATGTGACATTTGACACGGATGTCTCTGACAATCATGCCAACTCGGAAAAAATATATTTCGAGGAATAGATTTCTGCTCGAAATTTTAAAAGCTTACTATTTATTGCTCACATGAATATAAAGTATAATGAACTCATTTTGGTTGTCTATTCTTTGAAAAACAAACTATTTCCTTCGTTTTAGCTTTACTGGCACAAAAGCCAGCTGACCAACTGGTTTCACCTTCAGTGGATTCTTCAAGCGCCTTCTCTTCCAATCATAATTCACATCTTAATGCAGTTTGCTGGACATATTTCCTTCAAGGATTATACATGTTATATAGGTGACCCGAATGTCTGCGAACATTGACTGATTACTTGATATAAAGTAGAAACGGAAGTATTCCGTATTGCAGTGGTAGTATCCCAAATTACAACAACTTCAGCTAATGTATCTCTGGAAGTACATACGTATATGAAAAAATAAATTAGAGGTGCCTTTGGAGATATAAAGTATAAGAAGTAGTAACAAAACAAAAGAAAATCTATGATGCTTTTATAATACGATGTGAAGAAATATTTCGGTCCCACACAGTGGCCGACATACAATTTGAAGATTCTACTGTCATATTGCGGTGAATATAACATATGTTATTTAGTAAGTTCTTAGAATGGATTTGAGAATGAAATATTCTGATTTTTTTATTTTCTTTCTACAGCACTAGTTGAAGACTTTTTGAAATAATATGGCAATGAAGATTTGCATAAAATAAGTAGTGCAGCCAAAGCTTTCAATATTGGATGGAACAAAAGGAATATGCTCAGAATATTACCAAGAGATATTTAGTTAACTATGCTTGTATGTTTATAATACAATATTTATTTTAATTGGAGATATGTGCATGTATATAAAATATGTATTTATTTTTGTACTGAATCGTTACTAGAAAAAATAATTACATAATAAAATGTTTGAACATAAATGAGTTTCTGTTGAAGGTCATAAAAGGTAAGTAAGATTTTCATTGCTGAAATAACTAGATTTGACAAACAAAAATAATCACACCGCCTTTTAAAATTTAAAGTGTAGACTAGACTAGTTGATTACTCCTGTGCTTTTCCAGAATTAACATGGAATGATCAGCACCACGCAAGCTTATATCGGGTCATTCACTATCTTATTTCGTTTGATGACAACAGCTTATCTCAATTAATTTTTTCGCAGCAAACTTCACACTTAATCGCTTTACCTTTAAATACATATTTACAGCTTGTTTATAAATGCTTAAAAAATTTTTTTGGAATTTTTGCAAAGTTTTGTTTGGTGCCCTATCGAAAATTGAATATCGAAAACAACATTTTCGGCATACTCTACTGTTTAAATGGGTGATCAATATCGAAGTTCCCTACACTTCTAAGAACACAGCAACTTCAAATTTAATGGGGAATATTTAATAATAATTTGTCAAGTTTACGATGGCATGTTCCATCATTTCGACTGGTAACTGGCGAATGCCATGCGTGATGTTTCGCTCAAGGCCTGAGTTGAAACGGTATTGGCCGCTTAGACTGAAGATTTTACATATACCCACAGTAAAAAGCAAGCGGTGTGATATCACATGATCTTGTTGGCCAGTTTATGGGCCTAAAATGGAAAACTATCTCCATAGCGAAATGTTCTCTCAATAGGTCCACTGATTGATGTAATGCTTGGGAAATGGCGCCGTCTTGTTGAAATCAAATGTCGTCGAGATCACGAGCTTCAATTTTGACGGTGGAATCAACGAACCACACCAAACCGTTGTTTTTTCTGGATGAAATGACAGCTCTTGAATCTATTCAGTTTACTCTTCGTGCCAAATGTGGCAGTTTTTGTTGGAAAGGTCGAGTGGTTTCAATTCTTGTACAAGCAGTATTTTGACGCCTTCAAGTTACGATCTCGACGTAAAATGCACCAAGTCGTTCCGAATTCAAGGTAGTACCTCTACTTGTATCACCCGTTACTATCAAAATGGTAAAAATACAGTTCAAGCAAGGCGAAAATTATGTGTTCTGTACAGAAAATTGGTTTGCAAAATTTCGTTATACCAATTTTGATTTTGGGATTGCGCCATGTCCTACAAGAACGTTTGAAGCCCATGTAAATAAAATAAAGTCGTTTGTCTATGCAAATCGTCAAATAAAAATTCGGGGTATTGCTGAAAAATTAAGTTTGTGGGTTTCTCATTTTCCTACAAAACGAGATTTGCTTTATCACGTTATCTACTGTGATCTGCTTGAAAGAGATGTGCTACCACACCGACCATATTCTGCAGACTTGAAATCTTCGAACTATTACTTATTCCAGGCTTTGCAAAAGTCTTTGGTTGGGAGAACCTTCATCTCAAATCAGGATCTCAAAAATCACTTGTACCAGTTTTTCTTGACCGAAAAAGGGCAAAAGGTATTGCATCAAAATAGAGAATATATAATTTATTAAGATACTTTCCATAATAAAAAAACGTGTTATGTTTTTGGTCACATATGAATATAATTTGGAACTCATTTACATAAATTTCAGTTTAAACTCATTATTTACATAAGAACTATTATTATTATTATTTTTTTTTTTTTGCTTCCCTAATATAGTAACTATATCGAGCACACTTACGCCTTTACTATAAAGACGTAAAAGCTCGAAAGCTGGAAAAGCTTATACTCTAACGGATATAAGAGTTAAATGTAAAAAACTTCAAATAGCTTTCCAAATGTGTTTGATAAGTTTTACCAAAGGTCCTTTTAAAATATAGTGCTGTAGCAATTAAACTATTTGGGGGGCCATGGAATTGACAACTTTAATAACTTTTTATTTATTAAACTATTTGGGAGGCCATGGAATTGACAACTTTAGTAACTTTTTATTTATTGAGCATGAACTTGATTTACAGTATGAAAAAGGAAGTAGAGAATATAATACTCCCTGAGTACTCGCGGACTGCGGAATGGTTTTATCTCTTGAAATTTCGCCTTTACTCAGTCTATTATTAATAATATAATATATGGGTATTAAATAACAGTTGCTGAATTTTCAGACATTAGTAATACTGACCCATACTTATTTAGTAAGTTAAGTTTTTTTTTTTAATTTGGCTACTTCAATTTAGATAAGAGTACCTCATTCACACATATTATGTTAATAACACATAGCTCAATCGCATGCTAGGAAGAACCAGGGTTCATTGCATTTTATTTATTTATTTAGAAGAGAAATATAAATAGTTATTCCACTTATATATATGCAAAGCACTGGCTGCTAGGGCCTTCAGCTTGATTAATATTTACAGATTAAGTTATTACATTTTTATTACTTAAGAAAAATGCAAATTAAATATTAGTTTGTTCTTCAGTTACTTATATATTAAATAATTAATTTACATATTTGCTTATGTTTTACCGAAAGATTAATGTTATTGTCATCTGTCCGATCGAGTAAGTCAGATGGTTTGTTGTTACCAAAAATCAAGACTCTTTGTTGTTGTACGTGTGCGCAGTGATCATGGATATGAACTATTGTATCTTCCGAAGCACTTAAAGAGCGTATGGGTTTGCTTCTACAATTCAAAAGGTGTCCATGTGTCGCAAGCGTATTTCCAATCCTTGTGCGTGTGAATGTTTTTATATTTTTACAGGTGATTGTATTGGTATAATGTGGTTTTTGGCCTAATGGATTAGCAAGTTTATAGTAGTGGTTATGGTGTCTCCAATCGTTTAGACTACAGACCGATATATGTTGTTTAACGTATTTCTTAATATCCTTTGTGATGAAGTATGCTAACGTATGCAAAGGCTCTTTGTTTGCTTGTTTCGCTCGTTTGTCAGCCACTTCGTTTCCTTGAATTTTGATTATGTTATTGTGTTGAAAAATAAGGTTTTTTATTTTTGTAATCAGGTAGGAATCGTTTGATTGATTAAAAATTGCATCTATGGCGGATTTACTGTCGCTGCAAATAATAGTTTTCTTTCCATTCCTAGCGGCAAAACGAACCGCTTCCAATATTGCAGCTGTTTCAGCTGTGAATACCGAGCAGTAGTTTGATGGCAAAACAAAAGAAGCTATGGTGACACCGTTCTTGTTTGTCAAAACAAATGAGGTGCAGGTATCACTTTTAGATCCGTCTGTAAATATAAACTCCCAATCATTTCTATAAGGTTGAATAGTTTCTTTATATAGCTGAACATATTCCGTGTTGCTGGTAAATTGCTTGCGATATTGTTATGTAACGCTGATGCAACTTGGAGATAATGTCATGGTAGGGTTCTTAATTATCCCGAGTTGCTTGGAAATGGTTAAACAACGCATTATGATTGTGGGTTTGTTGTATCTGCGTGGACATTGGAGAGTGCTATTTACATTAATGAGTGTTAACTCGTTTCTGCATAGAAGCAACTTTGGAATGAGTAGCAGTGTGTTATGTGTGGTCCTTTGCTGAATATGAAAGTGTTTCGGTGACACAAACAATTTTTTGATGATAAGTACTTTATAATGTTTAGTCTTAAAAATAAGTTTGATCGAATATATTTACAATGTTCTTTATAAAAAATAGTTTTATCAAATATTAAGCCTAGAATTTTTAAGGTATGAGTATGGGGAATTTGTGTATTTAAAAAGGATAAGGTAGGAAATGAGCAATTATGCTTTTTCTAAATTCAAGCTTATAAGTGAAACGTGATTACGGGATGCCAAGTTAGTGGAAGCGAAGTGTTCAAATTGTAACAGGGGGTCTATTACTCCTTATCCTTTTTGAAAACCGAATTGGTACAGACTTATGAGTCGATTTACTTTTGCACACTACATCAGTCTCGAGGAAATTATTTTTTCTAATGCCTTGGAAATACAGGGAAAAAGGGAAATGGGTCTGTAATTCTCAATGCCGGAAGAAGGTTTATTAGGTTTAAGGATGGGAATGACTAAGGAAACTTTAAATTGTTGAGGATATATACCAGAGTTTAGTATTTTATTATAGAGATTCACAAGTCTTTTTTTAAGCGAGTATGGAAGATTTTTTAAGATGGGATAGGATATTTTGTCTGCACCGGGTGCTTTTCCTTTTAAGGTCGAGAGTGTCGTATCGAATCTATCTATTTGTTTTTTTAATTTCCTTAAATGTAGGAGGAAAGTTCGTTTCAGAGAAATATGATGGCCATGTTTCTGCAAATTTTTCCGCGATTTCGTGGGGTGTGTAAGTAGATCCTGAAGGCGTGTTAATGTGGGATATACTGAATCTGTGTGTGAATCCTGTCACCATTTTTATATCGGACCATATTTGTTTCGGCTTCGTAGTGGGGTTTATATTGGCTGTTATTTTTTCTAATGATTGCCTTTTAGCCAACCTTAACTCCTTTCTAAAGTTAGCAATTGCCTTTTTATATTCAATTAAATTATCGTCAGTTCTATTGTGTTTGAATGTTGTCCACAAAGACTTTTCCTATTTCTGAGAATAGATAATAGATTAGACCAATACGGTAATTTTGCTGAAAACCTTTGGGTGTTACTTTGGGGAATGGTTAAATGAGCTGCTGAACGAATAATAGTCTTTATAGCAGATGCTTCAGCATTTACGTTTCCTCTAGAGCTCTTAGTATTGGATAAACTTGCTGAAATATTAATGAATTCTTCCCAGTCTGCCTTTTCGGTTAGAAATTTGGATCTTGGCTTAACATTTTACGATTAGGGATGGAGAGGGATGTGACTATGGGAAAGTGATCGCTACTGCGGTGGTCATCGATTGTATGAGAAGAGAGCTTGGGTGCTATTGTGGATGAGGCCAGGATAATGTCGGGATTTGTAAAGGTGTCATGTGTAGAGAAGTGAGTTTCTTTACCATCGTTTAGCACGATAAGATCATTTGAAATGACTAAATCTTCGATGATTTCGCCTCTTTTATTCACTGTCGATGATCCCTACAATGGACTCCATGCATTGAAGTCTCCCATTGTGATAATTGAAGTGGTAAACTGATTTATGATATTGACGAGTTCTCTATAAGTACAATTTTCATGAGTGGTATGTAGCAATTAATAATTGTAAATTTAAATCCAATTTCTATTTCAATAGCTAGAATGAAATGTTGCTGACGATGGAAATTTGCTTATGATTTACTGATTTCTTGACGAAAACTGCAATTCCTTGTTTGGCGTATAAGTTTTGTGAACTATTGTGGAAATAGCTGTGATATTTATTAGGAGGGTATACCTTTTTATTGTAAGGGGTGTGGGTTTCTTGGAGTGAAATAATTTCCGTAGAAAATTCATTAATAAGGATATTTAAATCAGGGTAGTTATTAAGTAAGCTATTTATATTCCACTGTAAAATTCGCATTGTTTACTCTATCATTTCATTATCTGTTGTCAGAGAGGGAAATATTGTAGGTTGAGGTGTGTATATTGTTGGTGTTGTTAGTATAGGAGCTGTAAGGTGAGTAAGCAATGATGAGATCATTGCGTGGGTTTGAGAATCATCGACTGATACTGTTGTTGTTGTATTTGTTCTATTTGCTGTGGTGAAATTGTTTTCGTTTATTTCTTTTTCTTGTGTTTCTTTATACATATTGTTGCTAGGTTTGTTGTTTGTAATAGAAGGAATATTTTCTGTAGAAGAGATTTGTGAGAATTTGTTATTTTATTTTAAGTTTTGGTAGTATTTTTTGCTATACTAGCGAATGTAGCAGAGTTTTCACTGAGCGCAGGCGTAAACTGGGTTTTTTGTATTTTTATTGCTTCTCGCATGGAGCAATTTTTGTCAGTTTTTATTGTTATTATTTGTTTCATTTGTATAAATTTGGGACATATTTTGTCAGAAGATGCGTGATTACCTGAACAATTTATGCAAAAGGAACGAGTACAAGGGGATGGTTGGTGAGGGGTGAGAGGGCTTTGTTGTATGACCTACAAGTTGACAGTTTTGGCATCTCATAGGGTTTGGATAGTATGGCCTTACCTAAGTTGTATACCATGACACTTCAATTTTTTCAGGTAGGTGATATTTATCAAAGGTCAGGAGAACGACTCCACTAGGTACTGGCTTTTGATTAATGAATTTAAGGAATTTGAAAATTGTGCTTTTAAGTGTTCAATGATTTTATCGTCTGAGATTTCATTGAGGCATGGTGCGTAAATAGTTCCTTTTGTGTAGTTAAGGTTGTTGTGGAGTTTTATTTCTACATCTCATATGCCATATAAAGTTTTCGTTGATATGAATTTTTCAGCTATGTTGTTGTTTTTAACTAGTAATAAAAGTTTTCCGTTTCTAAGTTCTGATATGTTTATTATTTCATTGCTTATATTTTTTAACGCTTTGTGCACAGCAAAACACGAATATTTGTTTATGGGTTTTTGAGAGTTCGTTGCACTTAGCACTAAATATCTTGGGTTAACTTTTTTTGTTGGAGGAAGGCTTGGGAAATCGTTATTGGGGAATGCTTGAATTTGTTTCCTTTTTGATTTGGGACTTGTTGAAAACGCAGAGAACCTGTTATCACCAAGACAGTGTCCCCCTGGGGCATGTTTCTTTATATTATATAAACTCCTTAACACGTGCTTTAAATGAAAGTTCTTGAAGTTAGAATGCACTTACGAAAAAGGTGTGAGAGAATAGCAAAAAACCACCAATAGCACAAAAATACAACCGTTTGCTTTGCGTATCAGTCGATGACATTGTTTTCATTGCATTTAGTGAAATTGCAATGACTAAGGAGCGCCTCATTGCAATGCATCATTGATGAAAGCTTCTTACTGTTATTTAAAAGTGATTTGTGGTTAAATAAAAGCTCTACTTCAACTTATACCGAAAGTGATTGAAGCGTTGGACTTTCACCAATGCAAAGCCGATATATGGATAAATGAGGACACAGTTCATTGTACAATATTTATTCTTTTAGTGACCGCTCGAGCAACAATGTCATGTAAGGTACTACTATTGTCTTATTGATTAATGCACGAAGGGGAGAAGTTTATTTAAAATTAGTTGCTATGAAGCGAAATAATTTTTCTGGATATGAAGTGTATGCGCTTTTAGTGTCATCTGAAGGCTTAAGCCTTTACCCTCCAATTTGGAATCAAAATACAATTATTAAATTATTATCTGAGCGCTTTACTATCGATTCGCGTCGTGATCAACCTTTAAAACGCTAGTTTTTACAAGAAATGACAGAATTGTTCAAATACAGCCAAAACTGTTCATGACCCTAGGTACCGAATGTGTGAACCCCAGTTCCTATAATTGACTTTTGATCGAAAATGTCGGTCAATGTATGATGTATTATGATGTATTCTATACAGTTGTTGACAGCTAATTAGAAACGCTCCTATTTTGTAGGTGGTAGGTAGGAAATGATAAAAAATTTTAATAAACCATTATTATATTCCCAAAAATTTTGCATTGTTCGTGTTACTCCATTTACTACTAAATTCACTCTTTTTTATAGTTGTACAATTAAAGTTTTTTTTTAATTTTTTCCCAAAGAGTAAATTTCTACGATATGGAAGATGAATTAAGTCCGACAGCTAATTATAAACACTTGTTTAATGAATTAAAATTCCTCAAGGTATTAAATTTTATTAATAACATTACTGATTTATAGTAAGCGTGTGTTTCAAAGTTGTGGTTTCAAATAAATTAAAATGTATTATTTAAGATTTTTAATGAGAAAAAGCTGCAGATGTACATCTGCCATACGCAGTTACATTTTTGACCTTCGTCAGTTTGGAAAGACGTACAAATAAATTGTGAATCAGATCAAATGCCCGGCGTTTGGTCGAATCTGGACTTCATGGCAGGGCAGCACGCAGGAACACACTTCTGACTAAAATTTATAGAAACGACGTGTAGACTTTGCCAACTCTTACTGGTCTAAGACAACAAATCTACGGGGTATGTCGTTTGCATCAATGTAACAAAAATTAATCGCTTAGGTCCTGATGGTCAAAGGTATGTTCGTCGTCCAATAATTCAAGAGTTTGATCCCCGCTATGTACGTCGGGTAGTTGAGTATGGTGGAAGATCAATCATGGTGTGGGGATGTTTTATCTAGAATGCTGTTGGTCCACTCCATGTAAGATTGATGGAATTTTAAACAAGGAGAAATACGTCGACATCCTAAAAAAATTTCATGTTGCCATGGGCTGAGGAAAATTTGCCTGTTGTAAGGAAGATAACAATTCAGAGCATACGTCTAAGTTGACACAAAAGTTTTTAATGAAATTCTATCAATGTTTTGGTGTGGAAATCGTCCAGCTCAGACGTAAACCCTGTACAACATCTCTGGGTGATGTTAAAATAGGCATATGCACCAAAAATATACCAAATATGGTTGTTTTTTGTAATGAAATTAGAACGGCACGGCAAGCTACACCATTGGTGCGCTGTCAGAGTCTTATGACGACAATTCGCAATCGATGTGAAGCAGTATTAAAGTGAAAGGGTTAAGTAATAAAATACTATCTGAATGTAAGCAAATTTTGGTAACATCATTATTTTATGTTGATAAACTATTTCCGCTTCTAATTAGTTGTCGCACTCACATCATTGATTCCACATGCTTTTGCTAAAATCTTCAAAACAAAAACGAAACTTAAACAACGTTTTTACTATTAGAGTTAAAGTTTAACATAGGTTTCAATTAAATAAGTGAAAATACTTCTTCCCCTTTATTGACGCAGACACCGCTTACGCGATTTTAGCCGAGTTAACAACAGCGCGTCAGTCGTTTCTTCTTTTCGCTACGTGGTCCTTCCAACGGAGTGTAGGTCTTCTTCTTTCTCTGCTTCCCCCGGCGGGTATTATCTCGAATAGTTTCAGAGCTGGTAGAGCTGGTTCATCCATTCGGACAACACCATAACTCTTTCGCAGAACCATTCCCTCGAAAACTCGCAACGTCTACTCATCAGTTGTTGTCATCGTCAAAACCTCTGCACCATATAGCAGGATGGGAATTATGAGCGACTTAAAGAGTTTGGCTTTTGTTCGTCGAGAGAGGACTTTACTTTTCAATTGCCTACTCAGTCCGAAGTAGCACCTGTTGGCAAGAGTAATCCTGCGTTGGATTTCTAGGCTGACATTGTTGGTGGTGTTTACGCTGGTTCCTAAATAGACGAAATTATCTACAACTTTAAAGTTATGACTGTCAACAGTGACTTGGGAGCCAAGTCGCGAGTGCGACGACTGTTTGTTTGATGAGAGGAGACATTTCTTCTTGCCCTCTTTCACTGCCAGACCCATTTGTGTTGCTTCCTTGTCCAGTCTAAAGAAAGCAAAACTAACGGCGCGGATGTTGAGGCCGATGATATCAATATCAATTGCAGGAGATACCAAATTCAGACATCGCGGCATAGAGGCAGCTCCTTTTCGTGCTGTCGAAAGCAGCTTTGAAATCGACGAAGAGGTGGTGTGTGTCGATTCTCCTTTCACGGGTCTTTTCCAAAATTTGGCGCATGGTGAATATCTGGTCGGTTGATGATTTTCCAGGTCTAAAGCCACACTGATAAGGTTCAATCAGTTTGTTGACTGTGGGCTTTAATCTTTCACACAATACGCTCGACAGAACCTTATATGCGATGTTGAAGAGGCTTATCCCACGGTAGTTGGCCCAGACTGTGAGGTCTCCTTTTTATGGATTGGGCAGAGCACAATTAGTTTCCAATCGTTGGGCATGCTTCCGTCCGACCATATTTTGCAAAGAAGCTCATTCATGCTCCTTATCAGTTTTTCGCCGCCGTGTTTGAATAGCTCGGCCGGCAGTCCTTCGACCCCTGCCGCTAAGTTGTTCTTCAGGCGAGCAATTGCTATTCGAGCTTCTTCATGGTCGGGTAATGGAACGTCTGCTCCATGGTCATCGATTGGGGAATCGGGTCCGCCTTCTTCTGGCGCTGTGCGTTCACTGCCATTTAGCAGGCTGGAGAAGTGCTCCCTCCATAATTTAAGTATGTTCTGGGCATCGGTGACTAGATCACCTTTGGGTGTTCTACAAGAGTATGCTCTGGTCTTGAAACCTTCAGTCAGCCGCGGCATCTTTTCGTAGAATTTTCAAGCATTACTTCCGTCGGCCAGTTTGTTAAGCTCTTCATACTCACGCATTTCGGTTTCTTTCTTTTTCTGTCTGCAAAAGCGTCTCGCTTCCCTCTTCATCACTCTGTATTTATGGGTGTGAATCTTAGCTGAAACAAGATAGTGGTCCTAGTCGATGTTAGGACCTCAGAGCGCACGCACATCTAAAACACTGGAGACGTGTCTTCCGTCTATCACAACATGATCGATCTGGTTGGTCGTTTTTCGATCCGGAGACTGCCAGGTGGCTTGATAAATTTGCTTATGCTGGAATCTAGTACTACAGATAACCATATTTCGGGGCCCGGCGAAGTCGATCAGCCTCAACCCATTTGCGGATGTTTCGTCGTGGAGGCTGAATTTATCGACCGTAGTGCCAAAAACGATTTTTACATCGTGGCGGGGGCAGCTCTCATAGGTGCGCTCCAAGCGCTCATAGAAGGCATCTTTGGTCACATCGTCCTTCCCTTCCAACGGGGCGTGGGCGCCGATCAGCGATATGTTGAAGAACTTCGCTTTAATGCGGATTGTGGCTAGACGTTCATTCACCGGAGTGAATGATAGTACTCGGCGACGGAGCCTCTCACCCATCACGAATTCTACACCAAACTTGCGCTCCTTTATATGGTCACTGTAGTAAATGCCATAAGGACCTACTCCTCTCAGTTCTTGTCCCGTCCATCACATTTATTGGACGGCGGTGATGTCAGCCTTCACTTTAACGAGGACATCAACCAGCTGGACAGTGGCACCTTCCCAATTAAGGGACCGGACATTTCAGGTGCATGCCCTTAAATCGTAATCCTTATTTCGTTTGCCATGGTCGTCATCAAAAGGAGGGTCACTCTTCCGAGGCTTGTTGTTTCTTTTCATTCGGTGCGTTTTTTACGTGGCGGGTCCCAAGCCCAGCGAACAACCCTGCAGAGGGGATGTTGCGCCTTCTCACTTTAGCTCGCCTTCAAACGGATGTTCTTAGGCTACCCAGAAGATACTTGGCCAAAGACCGGAAATCGTGAGCTACTTGAGCTATATGTAAAATAATCGTTTCTGTCCACTGCCAAGTGAATGGCGATCAGAGAACTTTCCTCACTTGCGTGAACTTCTACACATGACTTCATCCTCCATCATTTACTTCAAAATTGGTGTCGTTTCGACAGCGGTATAACTGGAATTAAGGGGTAATCCTTTTCTTATAATGGTATGTGTGGTTGTCAAAACTGGGTTAAATCATACCAATAATTCCTCTTACCCCATTTACTTAACTGTTTGAGTGCTAAGCAATTTGTGTAAATGTGAGCGAAAAGCCTATTTTGATCATTTTAAAGGAAAAAATAATGGTGTCAAATAAAACACTCTAATTCAGACAAATATCAAATGATTCTTATAATTCTTTTTTTATTATTAAGATAAATGTATTTTTAAATAAATAAAATTTACGATTGTTTCGAGCAAAAGCGTAGTAAAAAATAAATCGAATTAGGTCATGGGTTTGGCATCAGGAGGAGGTGACCATCTATGACCAAGAGTCTCGAAAAAATTATTTGTTTCTTTAGAAAACACTTTTGGAAAATTGACGAAAGTTTGTGTGTCGTCGGTTTCTGAAGATGAGTTTGAAGTAGAAGGCTCACTTACTATCCTCAGTCTTTTTGTTCGGTGAATTATAATACTGCTATCATCACTGTTTAAATCTATTGTTTCAATTTCCATACAATCAATTGAAATTGAATCATCATTCGCAGTAATAGCACGTGACATGGCTGTTTATTGGTAAATAATTTTTAATAACTGTAGAAACTCATTTTGAAAATTATAAGAAGACACTCTGTTATCAAATTATGAGCAAAGTTAGTTCGGTTAATATAAAGAATTTCGAACTTCCGGTTGACTTTGTACTGCATAGTATATAGCCCAATACGTGATAAATTTGAGCAAAAACTTTACATAGCCCCTAAATAACTAATTTGAGGAGTTTCGAACATCCGTCTGATTTTACTCTATATGATTGATTTTACACCTTAAAGTATTTCCCTGGTTTTGATTCTTGCAAGTTGCAAGAGTATAAAATGTACGGTTGCACCCGAACTTAGCCTTCCCTACTTGTTTTTATATTGAATTGTTAAAATAATTAAAAATTCAAAGATATTTGAATTTCATTTTCAAATGTCAAGGAAGGTAAGTGAGATTTCCATTCCTGAACTTACTAAACTGCACCGTAAGGTCCAAAATATGAAAAAAAATACGTAATCCACTATGTCATTGAATTTCTTGTATATATTTGCCTGCAATAGGTTGTTATATATATTTCTGGACTAGGCAACACTAAGTGTTGCCACGTGCGATCTTACATTTCCATTGCAAAGTTTGTCATTTTTTAGCATAACATACTCAGAACGTTTTGTCATTTAATCGTGAATTGTTTTATTTACAGGGAATTAAAAAATTCATCTCGCCCAAAAAATGGAATTAACTCGTAAACACTTTCGTGCGATCATTCTTCACAACTTTCGATGTGGATTATCACGACAAGAGTGCATCGATGAACTAAAATCTGTGTATGGCTATGAAGCTCCATCCTATAGCACTGTGAAAAACTGTTACAACGAATTCAATCGTGGCCGACGCTCGCTCAAAGACGAATTCCGTGAAGGTCGTCCATAAACAGCCGTTGTGCCAGAAAACATCGATGCCATACGTGAACTGATAATGCAAGACCATCATGTAAGATACCTTCAGATAGAGGCATGCCTATGCATTTCTCCCACCAGCATACATTCGATATTGCATGAACACCTGGCCGTAAAAAGGTTTGTTCTCGTTGGATCCGGCAAATACAATCGCTCAAAAAAAGGCTCGTGTGGATTGGTATAAAGAAATGCTGAAAAAATACGATCGCGGTGCTTCAAAAGATCGTCACAGGTGACGAATCATGGATCTATGCGTATGAGCCCGAAACAAAACAGCAATCGACCGTGTGGGTATATATAGCAGCCCTCGTATAGACGGTAAGCGACGCAGATGTACAAACTATATGTTGCGGATACGAGCTTAAACCTTTATTTCTCGAGAGGCCATATTTTTAGTAGAACTTTCCTGTCTATAATAAGTATAATAAATAAAAAAAACTTGGAGATTAGAATCAAAAATTCTGTAACTTTACATTATGATAATGTAATAGCAGTAACTACAAGAAGCGGTCATTTGAAATTTTTAAAACTAAGCCTAAATTCAAGGTGACAATATCAGTCTCAGAAAAACCATTGCAAGCAAAATAAATGTAATTACACAAGCCAATGAAGCTAAAGTACGAGGGCAGTTTTATAAGACAGTGATATTTTAACAATCATTTTTAGTTAATTATGCCTGAAATTATTAGATTTGACGGTTATAAGACCCGAACCCCTAAACCCCTTTACTAATTCCTAATTCTAGAGAAGGTTGGATAGACAATAATAATTTTTTGAGCTATTTAAGTTTATTGTTAGAATATTGTACTGAATGGTTGTACGTGAATTTAAATTTACCATAACTGACATAGAGATTGATTATAATTACGAAACAGTTAGAGATGCTTTGGATACTAACTCGCTGAAATTATTTTATTACAGCTTATGAGAATACTATTCTAATCGGCGAATTATACTTGTGAATATTTTTATAAACCATTACATAGATTGGTCTCTCTAAATACTAACTATTTTAGTCAGATGTGCCCCTAAAGGTGTGGTTACTAAAAAGTCGAAATTATTATCTTCACGATTTCTACTTTTATGGTCAATTCAATATAAATCAATAACGGATTTTTTCTTAGTAAAAATATCAATAACGTATAAACAAACAACACTGAAAAAATTTCGGTTATTCAAAAATAAATGCAAACTAAGTAGAATAACAAATTTTTGGTTTGTGTTTCTGGCAGAAATTAATTTTTTTATTTTCAGGGACTGTGTATTAGGGTGAGCGAAAAAACTGTCCTGCCTCTTATTTTATTTTAAGGGACTATGTATTAGAGTGAGTATCACCAAAAACTAAGCGAGATTGATATAGGGTTATACAACTTCTAATGTATGTATATAAATGATGACGAGGAATGTTGAAACCCAGGTGGCTATCAGGTTGTCCGTCCGTCCGCCCATGCAAACTGTAATTTGAGTAAAAATTTATATATCCTGTTGAAGCTTCTTTACTACAAAAATATTGCGAGTTCATAGATGGCGTAATCGGATCATTACCACGCCCACAAAACGCAATAAGCCGAAAACCTATAAATTTTCATAACTACGGACTATAGTAAAATATAAAACTCTTATTTGGTACAGGTGACCGCTGTAGCAAGAGGAACATGTGGATAAAAATGTTTGAAAAAGTGAAAGTTGCCCCGCCCTCTAATAAGTTTAATGCACATATCTTTTAAACTACTAAAGCTACAATTCACCTACCGCAAATATTATAAGAACTCTTACCGCCAATATAAAAATAGCTGAAATTTAATGATAATCCCGCACACGCCTTATTTAACACTAGTGTTAAAAACTACTAAAAGCGGGCTAATTCAATAACTAAATAAGCCAGAAACATTCAATTTTACGCCAGAAATGATATGAGAAGGCTTTGTACGAGCCGGTGTAAAAATTGGACGATTAGCGTGGTAAAATCACATATATCGGGTTTTACTAATAAAAGTGAATATCTTCGCCCAAAATAGAAAAAAAAAAGAGAAATTATTATAATTTTAAGCAACGCAACAATCTACATAAACATTGGTCAGTTCGGATTACTATTGCATATAACTGCAATCAAAATGACCTTTTAAATTCATGTACTTGTATAAAAATATTAAAAATTTAATTTATTTCAATTTATTATTTATGCTTTTGCTAAAAAAAACTCTGAATCCACTATTTATCGCTGGTGTTTTACAATTCTAAAAGTATTTCTATGAACTAATAAAGTAGTAATCAAAACTAATTAATAAATTTAATTTCAGAAATTGGATAACTATTTTATTAGTTTTTTAATTGGCAATTAAAAATGTTCTGCTGAATTTTTACCCATAGCAAATATATCAAAAATATATTTCTAACTTCTAAAATTTTCATTTATTAAATAAATTTAGCCACATTTATGCCTGTATGTATTATTATTATTTTTTTTTTTTTATTAGAAAAAATATACAAGCTACTGTGGCCATCGCCTCCGATATAATAGTATAAAGTTACAAAGTTTATATTTTATTATAAAAATTACATTCTTTTAGAAAATTGCATATATTAACAATGTTTGCGAAAGATGGTGTATTTAACAATGTTTGATATTTACTAGAATTAAAGTGTTTTCGCCTAATACTCTCTGGTGCTGGACAGATATTGAATATATGTTCCATGGATAATGTGCTGGAACAGAATGGACATGATGGTATAGGATTGCCGCCAAGAAGATGTTGGTCAGTGATTTGCGTGTGCCCGATCCTTAATTGAGTAAAGATTGTTGCTTGCTGTCTTGAGATGTTGTTGGGGTAGCATACCTTTTCGCGTAGTTTGTTTAGGATTGCGTATTTGTGTTTAAATTCCTTCCAGTCTGCAACTTTCTTTTCATATATGTGTCTGCTTAACATTTTACTGAGGTCATTTTGGTCTTGCACCTCGTTAAGAAAAGTGGGGGCAGATTCGAAGAATCTTGCCGCCTTGTCAGCATATTCGTTCCCGGGAATGCCAACGTGACCTGGCACCCAGAGAAGAGCTATTTTTCTTTTATGTTTAATGCAAATGTCTCTAATTTTAGATATTACTATGGAATTATTTCGGATGTTGCGGATGGCGTTCAAGCAGGAGAAGCTGTCTGAGCAAATAAGGAATTTGCCTTTCTGTAAGATAGCAAATTTTAATGCCATATATATTTCAATTGCCTCGGCGGTAAATACGGACGAATATGATGGAAGAATTCCGCCAGTAATAGTTGTCCCGTTAGCTGTGGTAACAGCATAGGCAGTATTTGTTAATTTGGACGCATCTGTGAAAATTTCTTTAAACTTTTTATTCTTATAAACGTTGGTTAGTTCTAAGAAGTTTTGTTGAAAAACTGTGTTACTGGTGGTGAATTTTTTAAACTTATGTAGAGATGTATTTATTGAAACGTCACTCATCAGCAACTCCGGTTGAGTGTTAGTTGTATAAAATTTCGATGGGATATGAATGTTTAAATTTTTTGCAAACTGAAGACAGCGGCGGAGGGTAGATTTAAGTTGAAAATTTCTTTTTGTGTTTTGCTGCAAGCCTTATACATTTTTGAATTCCTATGTTTGGAGAATTAAGTATTTTTGGAAGAAGTTGTATCGTTTTTTCGTAAACTCTTTCCTTTATTGACGGTAAGCCACTTTCTCCTAAAATACATTTAGTTGGTGATGTAGGAAAAAAGTTTAAGCTACGACGAATCGCAGCGTGATATGTATGTAATAAAAGTTTTAGACAAATAATGCGAACTAATTAGCACTCAAAACTTTTTACGCAAATTAAATAAAATTAAATACATCAAAAATTTTAGTTTCGAGTAGTGAGTTTTTTTCAAATTTTGATTGAAATGCTTGTAGTGATTTGAAATGCTTGAAGTGTGGGAGCGTTAAGCGTACAGTTTAACTGAAAACAACACCCACACAATGCCATGGATTGCATATGAGCAGATATATAAATATTTAATTATAACATTTGCGAGTGAGTATGTATGGATGGGTGTTTTATGCAATTTCTGCAATGCGAGCTATTTCGAATCCTCTGAAATAACACTTGTGACTACTTGTAGCCTAGGCATCAAATGAAACCCTAAATTTCACATACGTTATTTCAATGAAGATTTATTAAAAAAAAGTAATAAGTAATTCATAAAAAAATAGTATTATATTTACATAGGTTTTTAAATAACATTTATAAATTGATAACTTTTTTCCAGTAATATAATAAATTTTGTTTCACTTCAAAATAAGGATTCCTAAACAAAGGTAATCATATGAAAGTATAAACTTTGAAAAAATACAACACGCTTGGTTCAACAGTAAATTTATTAATTAATAACCAATCTTTGTTCTCATATACTGCACGAAGACCTTTGGCATGCTTCGAAACAAATTTTCAAATATTTTCATTGGGTATTTTGGACTCGAAAATTTACGCGAAATGATTAATTGGATTTACATGGGGTGAATGAGCTGGCCAGTTCAGTTTTTATACTCTTGTTACCTGTTGTTACATAGTATTATAGTTCTGTTACCCTAGCGGTTGTAGGTATCACCGAAAACTAATCGATATACTTAATAGTTATATATATATAAATGATCAGGATGACGAGAAAAGTTGAAATCCAGTTGACTCTATGTCTGTCTGTCCGTCCGTCCATGCAATCTGTAACTTGAGTAACCCATATAACGTTACTGTTAAAAAATACTAAAAGCGCGATAAATTAATAACTAAATGCAAGAGAGATAGTATTTGGCACTTCTTTATGTTCATATGGCACAGTGCGTAAATGAGCGAAACCACGCCTATTTCCCATACTTCTTCCTCTTAATTGGCGTTGGCACCGCTTACGCGATTACAGCCGAGTCAACAACAGCGCGCCAGTCGTTTCTTCTTTTCGCTACGTGGCGCCAATTGGATATCCTAAGCGAAGCCAGGTCCTTCTCCACTTGATCCCTCCAACGGAGTGGAGGTCTTCCTCTTCCTCTGCTTTCCCCGGCGGGTACAGCGTCGAATACTTCCAGAGCTGGAGTGTTTTCGTCCATCCGTGCAACATAACCTAGCCAGCGTAGCCGCTGTCTTTTAATTCGCTGAACTATGCCAATGTCGTCGTACATCTCGTACAGCTCACCGTTCCATCGAATGCGATATTCGCCGTGGCCAATGCGCAAAGGACCGTAAATCTTTGACAGAACTTGGCAGAAGAAAACTCTTAAGGTCGACTCATCGGTTGTTGTCATCGTCCAAGCCTCTAGACCGTATAGCAGGACGGGAATTATGAGCGACTTATAGAGTTTGGTTTTTGTTCGTCGAAAGAGGACTTTACTTTTCAATTGCCTACTCAGTCCAAAGTAGCACCTGTTGGAAAGAGTAATCCTGGGTTGGATTTCCAGGCTGACATTGTTGATGGTGTCAATACAGGTTCCTAAATAGACGAAATTATCTACAACTTCAAAGTTATGACTGTCAACAGTGACGTGAGAGCCAAGTCGCGAGTGCGACGACAGTTTGTTTGATGACAGGAGATATTTCGTCTTACCCTCGTTCACTGCCAGACCCATTTTTTTTGCTTCCTTGTCCAGTCTGGAGAAAGCAGAACTAACGGCGCGGGTGTTGAGGCCGATGATATCAATATATATGTGGCAACCTCGAAAGATCATTACGGCGTTAATTTAATCTTCGGCGCACTTCTACCTAACTCGTAAAGGCAACGCTATCATATGGTTTTAATCATTCATTTCTTTTATTATTACATTCTTACTAGTTCTTAAATTATAACGAATAAGAAATAAATCTCTTCTGCTATTGGACGTCAAGCATAACGCATCATCTTTACTTGTTCCCACATCTGGTGACCCCCTAGGTAAATTGAACTTACTAATTTAATAGGAATGGCGCTGAACGACAGCCATGTGGTTTCTGGCAACTGGTACTACGACGTCAATATTGGGGATTTTCCAAATTCAACTCCACGTCTACCGCTACCAACAATGACCGAAGACAACATCGAAGCTTATTTTTATTCGCTGGACTTTTGGTTTAGCGCTTCTTCAATTTCCAACGATAATAAGAAATTCGACATCGTCCTTGCATGTGTACCGCCTAACAAGCTGATAGAGCTTCGCTGCATCATAGACGCTGACCCGACAAATTTTAAATACAAATACATTCAGGACAAGATCACTGAGCATTTTTCGGACAGTCAACAGCGGCGGCTGCAACGTGTTCTTAAAGACATGGTTCTTGGTGACCGACGTCCCAGCGAGTTATTTAACGACATGAAACGCGCAGCCGGGACGACTCTGAATGACAGCATTTTACACGATCTATGGGTAAGCAGACTTCCTCCGTACGTACAAGCAGCGATTATTGCTACAAACGTCGCTACTGTGGAAAAACTAAAAATCGCTGATTCCATTATTGAAACTATTAGAATGTGACACAACCACGCGCAAGAGGGTGCGGCACTTAATGAAGTTTCGAGCTTGAAACTTGAAATAGCAGAAATGACCAGGCAGGTGCATAAGCTGTTCAATAACAAAGGATCAAATTTTCGTTCGCGGTCTCGATCTAGGTCACGTGGACCTCATGCGTATTTAAGTAAATCCGACAAACCGATTTGCTGGTACCATAGCAAATTCGGTGCGAAAGCAACTAAATGCCGAGATCCGTGCAATTTTGTTTTATTGAAAAAACCTTTACAAACAATCTAAAATCTTCAAGACATACCGTTTACGCATATACGATACGTCAGCAAAATTTAAATTTTTAATAGATACCGGTGCGGACGTTTCCGTTATACCAAAATGCAACAATACAGCCCGAGCTTCTCCTAATGGTATAAAATTGTTTGCCGCAAATGGATCGCCGATCTCTGTATTCGGTGAGGCGATTCTGAAACTTAATCTAAATCTACGACGGGAATTTTTGTGGAATTTCGTTATCGCTGATGTTTCTCAAGCAATTATTGGCGTCGACTTTCTGTCTCATTTCGAGCTCTTAGTCGATCTCAAAAATAGGTGTCTACTCGATCGCAAAACCGAATTAAAAACGGTTTGCGAAATTGAAAAAACGTGCATATTCAGCATAAAATCTTTTAACGCGAATTCTACTTATTCGAATATTCTCGCAGAGTACAGCGATGTCACACGCTCTCATCCGCTAAATTCACCAACAAAATCGTCTGTAGAACATCGAACCAACCAGTCTTCGTACGACCACGCCGTCTTTCACCCGAGAAACTAACCGCCGCTAAAGCTGAATTTGATTCGCTGATGAAACTGGGCATTTGTCGCCCATCCAGTAGTAACTGGGCAAGCCCATTACATATGGTACGTAAGCCTGATGGAACGTGGAGACCATGCGGGGATTATCGTGGACTAAATGCAGTGACAGTTCCTGATCGATATCTGTTGCCATTTTTGCACGATTTCTCTAATATCTTGGCCGGAAAACGCGTATTTTCTAAAATCGATTTAAAAAAAGGCCTTTCACCAAGTGCCCATAAACAAAGAAGACAAATGTAAAACGGCGATAACGACTCCTTTCGGACTCTACGAATTTACGCATATGACGTTTGGTTTGAGGAAGGTAGCACATTCCAAAGACTTATCAATGAAGTTTTTCGTGGTTTAAACTTCGTATTTGTTTATCTTGATGATGTATGTATTGCATCCAGTTCAGAAGAAGAGCATCAAAACCACTTGCGCCAAGTTTTTCAACGACTCAGGGAGAACAACCTAACTATCAACGTTAGTAAATCGGAATTTGGTGTCTCGGAGCTACGATTCCTCGGGCATTCTATCACTAAAGATGGTACTCGGCCACTCCCAGAACGCGTTGAGGCTCTACGTAAGTTTAAACGACCAGTTATCGTCAAAGATTTAAAGCGTTTTTTAGCAATGCTTAATTTCTACCGTCGTTTCATACCACACGCACTGAAGACACAAGCTTGTCTTTTTGATATGATTCGTGGTAATAAGCGAAACGATACTACACCAGTTACTTGGTCAGCGGGAGCAGCAGACAGTTTTGCTGCATGTAGGGAACAACTGGTCAATTGCGCATTACTCGCTCACCCATCGCATAACGCTGAACTGTCTTTATGGGTAGATGCATCAGATTTCGCTGCTGGCGCAGTATTAAATCAATTCGTGGATGGTAGTCTACAGCCATTAGGATTTTTCTCTCGCAGATTTACTAGTGCTGAGAAAAGATACAGCACTTACGACAGGGAGCTGACTGCCGCATACCTAGCATTACGACATTTTCAATATATGGTCGAAGGTCGCCGTTGTCATATTTACACAGACCATAAGCCGCTGATATACGCATTTCAACAAAAGTTAGATCGAGCTTCTAATCGACAAATACGTCAACTTGACTTCATAGCTCAGATCACCACCGACATTCGCCATGTAAGCGGCGAAGATAATGTAACAGCAGACCTTCTGTCTCGAATAAACTCAATTTCCGCAGAAACTTTAAACTATGACAATTTGGCTGAGGACCAGTCCAAGGACGAGGAGCTTCGAAATCTTTTAAATGGTAACGTAAAACACTCTCTTAACCTACAAAATTTCGCTCTTCTTTTTAGTTCCAAAAGCTTATGCTGCGACACCTCAACTGGCCGTGTTCACCGTTCATAACCAAAAACTTTAAAGAAACGTTTTTACGGTCAACTCACAATCTATCACACCCAGGTATAAGGGGACTACACGATTGGTAATATACCGATTTGTTTGGCCTGGTGTCCAGCGAGATAGTAGAAATTTTGCTCGCTGCTGTTTGCAGTGTCAGCGGAATAAAACTATACGACAGTTTGTTTCAGCGTCAAAAATGTCCAACACTTCGTTTCGCGCATATCCATATCGACTTAGTCGGACCATTTCCACCATCCGAAGGAAACCGCTATTGTCTTACTATCCTGGATAGATTCACACGCTGGCCAGAAGCGTTTCCTATACCAGATATAACAGCTCCAACTGTCGCCAAAGCACTACTAAACGGCTGGATTTCACGGTTTGGTGTACCTGTAACCATCACATCAGACTTAGGACGTCAATCGAAGGCGCCCTATTTCAACAATTACTACAGCTATTGGGTACACGACATTTTCGAACCACATCTTACCAAAAATGGACTCGTCGAAAGATGGCATCGTACTTTAAAAGCAGCACTTCTATGCCATAACACTAGTCAGTGGACTTCATATTTACCACTTATTTTATTGGGCTTATGCACCACCAGCCGATCTAGTTTATGGCGAGAACCTGCGACTACCTTCAGAATTTTTCATCGATAGCAAACCAACATACAACGAAGCTGATATGGTCAAACAACTACGTTCATGTATGCGAGACCTGCGACCAGTTGACACCGCTTGGCAAAAAGTGTTCGTCCACCCTGGGTTAAAAACCTGCCAACAAATTTTCATTCGAAATGATCTGGTGCGACCATCGCTATCGCCTCCATACAAAGGATCATACAAAATTATTCAACGATTTCCCAAATACTTTTTAGTGGAAGTAAACAACAGCGTTATTAAAGTTTCAATAGATCGTTTAAAACCTGCTTTCATCGCCACTACACAGAGTGTCTAGGAGGGGAGTATCGTGTCAACCTCGAATGATCATTACGGCGTTAATTTAATCTTCGGCGCAGTACTCCTAAAATACAACTCTACCTAACTCCTAAAGGCAACGCTATCATATGTTTTTAATCCTTCATTCCTTTTATTATTATATTTTTACTAGTTCTTAAATTATAACGAATAAGAAATAAATCTCTTCTGCTATTGGACGTCAATCATAACGCATCATCTTTACTTGTTCCCACATATATATCGGCATACGCCAGCAGTTGTACACTCTTATAGAAGATGGTACCTTCTCTATTTAGTTCTGCAGCTCGAACTATTTTCTCCAGAAGCAGGTTGAAAACGTCGCACGATAGGGAATCGCCTTGTCTGAAACCTCGTTTGGTATCGAACAGCTCGGAGAGGTCCTTCCCGATCCTGACGGAGCTTTGGGTGCTGCTCAACGTCAGTTTACACAGCCGTATTAGTTTTGCGGGGATACCAAATTCAGACATCGCGGCATAGAGGCAGCTCCTTTTCGTGCTGTCGAAAGCAGCTTTGAAATCGATGAAGAGGTGGTGTGTGTCGATTCTCTTTTTACGGGTCTTTTCCAAGATTTTGCGCATGGTGAATATCTGGTCGGTTGTTGATTTGCCAGGTCTAAAGCCACACTGATAAGGTCCAATCAGTTTGTTGACGGTGGGCTTTAATCTTTCACACAATACGCTCGACAGAATCTTATATGCGATGTTGAGGAGGCTAATCCCATGGTAGTTGGCGCAGATTGTGGGGTCTCCTTTTTTATGGATTTGGCACAGCGCACTTAAACTCCAATCGTTGGGCATGTTTTCGTCCGACCATATTTTACAAAGAAGCTGATTCATGCTCCTTACCAGTTTTTCGCCGCCGTGTTTGAATAGCTCGGCCGGCAATCCGTCGGCCCCTGCCGCTTTGTTGTTCTTCAGGCGGGAAATTGCTATTCGAACCTCTTCATGGTCAGGCAATGGAACGTCTGCTCCATCGTCATCGATTGGGGAATCGGGTTCGCCTTCTTCTGGCGTTGTGCGTTCACTGCCATTCAGCAGGCTGGAGAAGTGTTTCCTCCATAATTTAAGTATGTTCTGGCATCGATGACTAGATCACCTTAGGGGTTCTACAAGAGTATGCTCCGGTCTTGAAACCTTCTGTAAGCCGCCGCATTTTTTCGTAGAATTTTCGAGCATTATCTCTGTCGGCCAGCTTATCAAGCTCTTCATACTCACGCATTTCGGTTTCTTCCTTTTTCTGTCTGCAAAAGCGTCTCGCTTCCCTCTTCAACTCTCGGTATCTATCCCATCCCGCATGTGTTGTGGTCGATCGTAACGTTGCGAGGTAGGCAGCTGTTTTTTCTCCGCTGCGACACGGCACTCCTCGTCGTACCAGCTGTTCTTTTGCACTTTCCGAAAACCAATGGTTTCGGTTGCAGCTGTACGTAAGGAGTTTGAAATTCCCTCCCACAATTCCCTTATACCGAGTTGTTGACGAGTGCTCTCAGAGAGCAGGAGTGCAAGAATCTTGGCTGCAACAATATAGTGGTCCGAGTCGATGTTAGGACCTCGGAGCGCACGCACATCTATAACACTGAAGACGTGTCTTCCGTCTATCACAACATGATCGATCTGGTTGGTCGTTTTTCGATCCGGAGACTGCCAGGTGGCTTGATAAATTTGCTTATGCTGAAATCTAGTACTACAGATAACCATATTTCGGGCCCCGGCGAAGTCGATCAGCCTCAACCCATTTGGGGATGTTTCCTCGTGGAAGCTGAATTTACCGACCGTAGTGCCAAAGATACCTTCTTTGCCCACCCTGGCGTTGAAGTCGCCAAGCACGATTTTGACATCGTGGCGGGGGCATCTCTCATAAGTGCGCTCCAAGCACTCATAAAAGGCATCTTTGGTCACATCGGCCTTCTCCTCCGTCGGGGCGTGGGCGCAAATCAGCGAAATGTTGAAGAAACTCGCTTTGATGCGGATTGTGGTTATACGTTCATTTACCGGAGTGAATGATAGTACTCGGCGACGGAGTCTCTCTCTCACCACGAATTCCACACCAAACTTAAGCTCCTTTATATGGCCACTGTAGTAAATGCTACAAGGACCTACTTGTCTTTGTCCGTGTCCCGTCCATCGCATTTTTTGTACGGCGGTGATGTCAGCCTTCACTTTAACGAGGACATCAACCAGCTGGGCAGCGGCACCTTCCCAATTAAGGGACCGGACATTCCAGGTGCATGCCCTCTATTCGTAGTCCTTATTAAGTTTGCCATGGTCGTCGTCAAAAGGGGGGTCTCTCATCCGAGGCTGTTGTTTATTTCTCATTGGGGGTGTTTTTTACGTGGCGGGTCCCAAACCTAGCGCACAACCCTATGCAGAGGATGTTTCGCCTTCTCACTTTAGCTCGCCTTCAAACGGATGTTCTTAGGCTACCCAGAGGATACTTGGTCAAAGACCGGAAGTCGTGATCTGCTTGAGTCATATGTAAAAGAATCGGTTCTGGCCACTCCAAAGTGAATGGCGATCAGAGAACTTTCCTCACTTGCGTGAACTTCTACACATGACTCCATCCTCCTTTCCCATACACCAATATTTTAAATTCCACTTCATTCGTTCAGTCTCCAGCGCACGAACATTTAAGCAATTAATATGTATTAATATAACGGTATAAAACTTTGCATGAATAATTTATTTAGTGTGGGCCACCTTATGACAGAAAATTTTTTATATCCAATGAAAACTTTTCAAGCCTTTTTGATAGAAAATGTCGGTCAATGTTTGAGATACTTGTATATAATTCAAATTAAGGAATAATCCTCTTCTTGCAATGGTATATCTGTTTTGCAAAAATAGGTTGAACCGGTTTTTTTAGCCCCATATACCTTATATAAAGATTATTTTAAATCTATAATAAAATTCAGTTTTTGAAAGCCCTCATAGCCTCTCTAATTACTTTAAATAAATATTTTTGCAACGTAGCATTTTGTATGGCAGATTTATGATTTAGTGATGCATTCTAAACAATTTAATGCAACAGTTTTTAAAAAGATTTGTAAAAAAAATTTTATAATAATAAAAACAAGCATTAGTGGATAACTGACATTTCTTTGTAGCTCTTCTAAGTATCTAATGACTGTTTTCGTTGCAAATGAAAAATTATTTTTTCATACGATCACCTTTTACTTCTTATTTTTCTACTTCTTTTTACACATATACATATCTACAATTTATTATCCAACAACATGCCGGGTTCCACCACATTGATTTTATTATTAAAATACCTCAATTAGTTCGCTACCCTTTCAAATCTTTTTGCTTATCGATTCCTGCTTGCTGTATGCATGTACATATGAGTGACAAGATGAGCTCTGCTTTCATTGCGTTTTTCAATGTCAATACCAACCGACAAAGTTTGGAGTATGCGCCACAACGATAGCAATATAAGAAGAAGTGCGATAATGCACCATCTCATACTGGATTGGTTATCCGTGATCATTTGATCATTTGATTTACCTTCTGGTAACTTGGACTCAATTGAAGATATAAAATCTGAATCAAAGAAGGCTCTGATGGTCATCACGACAGAGGATTTTTCCAAGTGCTATGAAGTGACTAGAAAATTCGTTAGCATTAGTGTATTGCAGCGGGAGGGGATTGCTTTGAAAAAAATCAAATGGAAAAAATTCACCTTTCAATTTGATCACAGATGTATGTAAACAAGGTGCTTTCCAAAGTAAACAGGACTTTATGAATCTAGCGCCCCCTGGTGGCACCATCTACTGGTAAGTTAGAATATGTTATTTTTATTTCATGGCATTTCATTGATTAGAAGTGTAGTTATTGCGTTTTAAGTGTCAGTAAGTTTGTGTTATCTGTGAGAAAATGAGCTTCGAACAAGGAGCCAACATTAAATTTTGTTTTAAAATTGGTAAAACTTTTACCGAAACGTTTCAATTGATGAAACAAGTTCATGGCGATGACTGCAAATCCCATAGCAGAGTGCACGAGTGGTTTCAACGTTTTCTAAGTGGTCGTGGGGACATAAATGACGAACAACATGTGGGCTAATCAAAATCCCTGATAATCGGAAATTCCTTCGAAACTATGCGTGAATCCATCAAAACTCAGCCGTGAATGGAAAGCGTTAAACAAACGTGAGACCACTCAAACGGCTTGCACCGGCATACTGGCGGCCATACCGGCCAACGAGCTAAAACGCAAATAAACTTGTAATTCGAACTCCTCGCCGTTACGACAATTTCAAGTTCACCAACAATTGCAAATGCTGTTGCAAATATATCTATTACTCAGAATACCGTATTCATTTTACTATTCATACTCTATCTACATGCTTCGTATAACCAAGTATTGCAAATACGCGAATACCGTTGTAGTCTTCTTAATGTAGCAGTTGTTTATTTTGTCGCAACCCTCTGTTCATATTCGGCACAAAACTAGTCCCCTTCATTCAATTTTAATTAATTCATGATATCCTATTAACTGCGTAATACACACAGAGAATGCGGCATTTACAGCTCCCTCTGCTGTACAGGTTGTATTCGTTTCTGAGAGCTAGTGGTATTGCTAGACTATTAACTGGGTAAATATTACATATGCGATAACTGGCTGTCGGTGTTGTCTTAAACAAATGTGAATTTGTCAAAACAAGGCTAGTCATTTTCACAAAATTCTCGAAGCCGGGAATATTGTGACCAATATGTATAGTGACCAAATATTTTGTGATAATGTGAAACCGTTTAAAGCTTAAATTATCCAGATATACGTATAGAGTATACCAAGAATAAAGGTGGTAAAATGAAATAAAATACTTAAATTTAAGAAAACTGAACCCACAGTTATTCTGTTTTCTGTTTGTCATATATTTTTATGCTATTTATGTTTTGAACATAATAAATAGCACGACGGCTCTGGTTAAATATATCCACTGTCCACGATGCTCCGGAGCAGCATTTCGGCTGTAATTTCGATTATAATGAGCTCCTCATACTGTTCTGGTTGATTGACGTAAACCTTTGATTTAACATCACCCCAAAGAAAATAATTTGAATGCGTTAAGTCGCATAATCTCGAAAATATCAAGTCGTCAAACTTAACGCACAATGTGTCTATGTATAGCCATGAAACATGAGGCGACGCAGCGTCCGCACAAAAAAGGTCTGACAACATCGGATTATAACTCTCGCCACTAATGGTAATGACATTTGCTGCCCAATTTCGAAAGAAATGAGGTCCTTTGATGCAACAGTCGCTATTGACGGTTACGTTCTCTCAGGCATGGTTTTTGAAGAAATATGAACCGATGATTTCACCCCAAACCCCTACCCCCAAAACACTATACCGTCGTTTTTCTTGATGATGGCATAAAGCAGCGCCGTCTTATGATATTGCTTTTCTGTCAGAAAAAAAAAATAGAATTGCGGAGGAATCGAAATGTGATTGGCATATTTAAACTTATAGACTTAAGGGAACCAATAAAAACATTACGCTCGGCCAAATCAACATATTTGTATTCGAAAATTTCCACATTGCTGCAATTAGAGAGGAAAATCTGTTAATAGGCTTTTTGTCACTACGCAATTGCTTCCTGTATTTAGCAGCAACATAAGTTCCCAGAGTTCAGACTGCAGTTATACCATAGTCAGCGCCGTTTGTGCCAGTGAAGCTGTCAAAAGTTTTATCGGTTTTTCGCGCTAAATAACAGCATTTAAAGGAATCAAGGGCTTATATGCATATTCTTTCAATTTGAAAAGGCTTCCGAAGAAAGGGTAATCAAATTTTTGTATGGACAACTTTTTCATCTCAGATATTTTTCAGAAATTTGGCATGGAATATTTTTAAAAGCAATTGTGCCTTATCGAAAATTATTTGGAACGGATTGCTATAGCATAAATCTGTTATACAAATTGAATAATGAGAGGCAAGCGTCTTTGAGAGGAATGAACGTGTGCATACTTTCAGATTGATACTCGTATCTATACAGCTGAGGGGCTAGTTCGCATTTCTATAGATAGACAGGCGGACAAATACACGGGCATGGCTAACGCGGCTCATCTCATCACTCTGATCTTTTATATATATACATGTACATATATGTATATTTATATCTTATAGGGTCCCCGATGTTTCAATTAGGGTGCTACAAACTGTGAGACAAATTTAATATATTATTTTCTGAATATAAAATAGCCTCTCTCTCTGACTTGTACGAGTTTGGTCAATTAAGTAATGAGACTGATTTTATTGCCGCGCTTGTGGTAATCCTGTTACCTTGAAATTTCCTTTGTCTTTTTCCGGCATCCCTCCCCTCTCCACTGATATATGTACCATCACTCTGGCTTGATTAGTTCGCCTGCTGTGCCAAGTTTAGTAGACGTAGTGCTCGTCACCAAAATGGAAAAACGAAATCAAGAGCAACACGTCGCGATAAAATTTTCCGCCAGATTAGGCGAAACAGCTTCGGAAACGTACGCTAAAATTGTAAGAGTATATAGTGATAGTGCTCTTAGTCGTGCCAAAGCTCACAATGGTTGTCTCCGCGCGCCCCCTCCCGAAAAAAGCTCGCATGAGCAAGTAGAGGGTGAAAACGATGATTATTGCCTTTTTTGATAGCAGGTAAAAACTGTGAATCAAGTCTACTATTGCCAAGTACTCTAAAGATTGCGGAAACGAGTCAACAGGGTGCGCCCAAATATCGCTCGTAACTGGATCCTTCATCACGACAACGCGCCGTGCCACACCGCCCTCAGGGTGTCCCAGTATTTGGCCTCTAAAGGGATCGCCGTGTTGCAACAGCCGCGTTATTCGCCCGACATGTCACCTTTTGACTTTTTTTTTGTTTCCTAAAACAAAATCGGTGATCAAAGGAACCCGTTTTGAGTCCAGGCGGCCGTGACGAGGGTACTCCCGGGCATCCCAGTCGAAGCGTTCTAGAAATGTTACAAAGCATGGAAAACGCGCTGGAATCGCTGTTTAGCTGCTCAGGGGACTACTCTGAAAGGGATGGCAGAGTTGTAGAATAATTTTCAAATATACGGTTTTTATGGAATCAGTCTCATTTATAATTGTCATACCTCGTATTTCCTGTTCACAAGAAAGATTCATAAATTCAGGAGGGAAAACAAAAAGGATGTTAGCACAAATACTCAATCTAGTTTAGACTAGTGATATATTTAAAGCTATAATTCAGAAATTCAGAATTTATATAATCTAATTTTGCATTGATATTCATTTATTAATACAAATTCATGCGGTTTTCGCCATGCATTATACATATAAACTAATTGATGAACTAGAATTGGATGGATTTTTGGGCATTCTGAACTTAGGAAGTACTTCAAATGGTAGATTTGTATGTCCTGGTTAAAATACATATAGAAATTTATAAACTAAAAATATACATATAATTACATCAATATTTCCGGCTGTAATGTCACTTACAAGGTTTTTAGAAATATCGATGGGCGTTTAAATCCCTTTAAGAAGCGGATGCCCGTTCTTAGTTGACATGTCAAGTAAGCTAAGTAATACGGGATAAAGGCATAGCTGCGGATATGCGTACAAAATTTTGTCTTAATTTTCAAGTATATTTAGGAAAATATTCAGCAGCTGCACAACCAGAACGAAACCAAGACCAAAGGATAGTATTGGATCTGGTAAGAGGGTAAGAAGGACGAGATGTAAAGACAAAACTATTTTGTATAACTTGAGATTTGGCATTAATTTTACTGAATAATATTATGACATCTTCGATGGGCAAGTTACCATTGTTCAATAAAGACATTCCTTAAAAGGATAGAATGATTACTTTATTGAGCACTTTACATTATAAAAAATACATAATTGAAAACCATCCCAAGAAGTTGCCTGAAATAATTGATTATGTATTATAATCCTACAAAATCCACAATTGACCAATTAGTAGAAAAATATATGTTCAAGAGAAAAGTAATCGTTGACCCGTAGCTGCTTTCTTGATTATTGTAGATGTCTCGGCACTAAATGCCTACGTGTCAAAAAAATATAAGCGTAGGTTTTTTCACGAAAATCTTGGACCTTGTTCAGGGTAAAGTAACTCGTAGAAAACGTTTTCCAAGAAATCAGTTGTCATCTGATATTGTCCGAAATGCCCGGTAAAAGCAGAGCGAAGTTTCGAAGTTTCTCGAATTCAAATTGCCGTAAAAAAAACTGCACTGCACTATTTGGCAGAAACCTGTCTACCCTCAAACATACGCAATGAATAAAGTTATATTAATTTATAATCAAAAAATCAATGAAATGTTGAGAACAAAGTAAAATTGTAATCAACGAATCTACGAAATTTTAAAATCAAACTTAAATTAAAAAATATTACAAAAAAGTAAAATCATAATGATTTAATACTTGTAGAATGCACTTACAAAACACTGACTAGATCACATGTGAACACTTTTTATTAACATAAGAGAATAGTTAAGGGTCTCTTAATATGTCGGTGATGAAGCATAACAAAGTACACAGCATTATATTATAAATTACCAATTGGGTCAGCGAATCATTCAGCTCGTGCAATATCTAAAATTGTTTTATTTCTAGTCCATACTGCATAGTATTTGTTAGGAATGAGTATGCTATTTGGTTTACGGATTACTTGACGTCGTTCAAGGTCACAGTTCTTAAGACTGACATCTTGCTCTAAGAATTTATACTTCGTATTGGGGCTTTCCTCAAGTACCAGAATGTTTCTGGTTCCCGAAAAGTGAATTTGAGCTATTTTTGTGCTTCTCACAGTAAACAATCAGCGTTACGTAATTATTTATACATGACATAAGCAAAATTGCGGAGTTCAGTCAAATTATACCGGAATATAAATATGATAACTTTTCATATTTAGGTTCATGGTTAAACACAGAATTCTCGAGCTTGTTTCGAAATTTATGTCAGGCAGTATTAAAGAAGTTTCGACTTAATAGAACAATAGAAGTTCATGCATACTTCGAACTATTTGTATGGCTTCTTAACATAATGGAGAATTTTTAACGTTAGCAAGAGTCGTTTGCAGACACATATGTGAACTTTGATTTTATAGCTTTAGTACACACGTACTCCAACACATAAGGATGCGCGCAAGCAGCTCACAAACTGTTAGCTTTTATATTCATTCAACTTACAGAGGAGCACTATATAAAACATTTGCATTGTTGCAACTGTTATTGAGCTATTGTTATTTATATCGTAATAGTGCCAAGTTTAATTTTACGCTATTAGACGTGATTCATTTGCAGAAGAAGTCATGGAAGGAGATGGATTACTCCATTTTATTATGTGCTTACTTTACAAACACATCATTACAAATAAGTTTGTATTAGGGTAGGTAAAAAAAACTAATATTTTTCTTCTCTTGTCACTTTGAAAAATAGGTTCTTAGACACCTATAAGAAAATCTCTCTTAATTGTAACGGAAAAGACCTCCACCTTACACTTTTCTATTTTCCTTATTATCAGATACAAAAATCCTTATCTCGCTTCCCAAAAATTATCTCGATTTCCAGATATTGACATCTGTATAAAAACGTTTCATACAAATTTTTTTTACTTATTTGTTTAAAAGATTTTAACGATTGAAATTTGATGATTTTAACTCAATCAACAAAAAAAAATTTTTGAATTGCAAAACTCTTTTGTAGAAAACATTCTGTTGGACAAAACCTCTAGATATGAGATAAGGGTTGCGCATATTCCCCGTATTACATATTGTTGCTCTTCAAGAGTTGCATGATTTCACAAGTAGACGTTTAAGCGAAATATTTCATAGCAAGTTAAACTTATGCAATTTTATGGAATATATTAAAAACTTTTTGATGTCTCAATAATATTTGACTTTTATGAGTCTAAGACTAAAAAGGTATAAACCCATATAACGGTTTATAACTAAAAATCTGCACTAATTTTATTTCGGCGTAATTGAAAATATGCTATTTACAAAAAGGTAAGCTATTTCATGAAGTGTAATTATACTATTTAAAAAACGAAAAAATTAATGAACTTCAAAACACGGCCCATTGTCAGCAACTCGTCTTAGTTTAGTCAAGATATTTGAGCAAGCACATTGTACACCGTTAGTATCAACTTCCTTAAGGCACTTCCGGACGCGACATGCCAGCTGCTTCAAATTTGAGCCTTCCAATCATTTTTATACATTAAAGTTTTGACTTCTCCAGGAAATTCCTCAATCTATCGGTTTAAAGAATGGCTCAGGAATACCCTTAGGAGAAACTGCTATGTAGAGCATAACTTTGTACTCAATTTTTTTTTTTTTTTAATTTGTAATTTTTCTCCGAAGGCGTTATTGACATATCGTCTGTATAATAAATATCGTTGACCGGCATTTGCGGATAATTTTATGCATCTTTGGTAACTCAAAACTTTTGAAAATTATTCAACACAGAAAAAGCCTTCATCCAAAAAGCTCACTTTATAAGCATCCCTTTAGAATGTAATATACAATAAAATTTAAATTTTCTACAACAAAGTAGAAGAAGGTCAAGTAATAGAGTGACATAATATGCAAAAGCCTTAAGAAGAAAAGGTTTCGTGTTTTAAAAAAAGTCAAAGAAAAATTCGGTTAACATTGCGCGATATCGCTCATTGATGGTTATGGCGGTTCCTTCTTCATTTTCGAAGAAAAATGGGCCGATGATTCCACCAGACCAAAATCCGCACCATACAGTGATTCGTGCTGGGTGCATTGGCTTCTCGACGATTACGTGCAGGTTTTCTGTGCCCCAAATGCGATCATTCTGCTTGTTAACGTAACTATCGAGGTGGAAATGAGCCTCGTCCGAAAAGATGATTTTTCGGTAAAATTGACCATCCACTTGACTCACCACTTTGGAAAAAAGTTTTCAATATTTCTCAGTTTTTTTCTAGTGAATAGCGACCCATTCCATAAATTTTAGACTTTTTACTGAATATCTGTCACTTTCCGAATGGTATTTGACGTTTCCAATGTCGAAATATAGATAATTGAAATTTAAATTGCTAGATGACCCATCCTATATGTTCGTATGTGTGTTTGCAGCTTGCAGAAAGTGCTAAGAGAGCAAGTAGTATTTACATCCAAGCACTTGTTTTTAATCGCTGTTACTAATGCACTCCCCAATGTGATATTTATATTTAGCGCAAGTACATTATACGAATGCAGCAGTATACATATTTGCACAAGTATGGGTGTGTGTGCTTTCGCTGTTTGTCTTATAAGTTCCTCGTCATAATATTTTACTCCCAAATGAGTTAAAATTTTATTATTAGAGCATGCTAAATTAAAAATTAAATTACGTGAAAACTTCTTTTAGAAGTAGTGATAATGGTGTCTCCTTTGTACGCGAAGAAATATTTGTACATTTGTATATAAAGAGTGAATCATTTTGCGGTTCCTTACTTAAAAAAAAACGCAGAAACTTAAAATTTAATAGGAAGTAGTTTTTTTGGAGTTATATCTTAAGGTTTATCTCTTTTAAATGTTGGCCCCGGCTACCTCTCAGATTGTCCATATTTTGAGCACAATTTTCTATTAAATGCTCAATCGATTTCGACTGGTAACTTGTGAATGACAGGCGTGATGTTTTGCTCCAAAGCTTGATTCCAAGCAAGATTGTCTGCATAAACCTTACACTTTCCCCACAGGTAAAAGTTTAACGGTATGAAATCGCACGATCTTGGTGGTCAAGAGGGTTTATGCGACTTCTGATCCCATGACAACTCGCCCCTCAACACAACATTCATCACACACAACTTACAGCATCACACCATGCAACCCCACAAAACAACACAACAATCACATCCACACCATACCATTAAAAATATATAATTGCTTCAAATAGATGATTCTAGATGAAATGGCAGCTCTTATTTCTCTTCAGATTGCTCTTTATCTCAAACGCGGAAATTTTGCTTGTTTACATACCCGTTGAGTAAGAAATGAGCCTCATCGCCAAACAAAATTTGGATCAAAAATGTCGGATCTCCTTGGAACCTTTTAAGAGCCCATAGAGCGAAGCGATGTCAAGGTCCATCAGCTTCAGTTCATGCACAAGCTGTATTATTCTTTCAATTTTAGATCTCGACGTAAAATGCGCCAAGTCTTTGCATACGTCAGTCCTAGTTGCTGAGAATGGCGCCGAGTATACTCTCAACTGTGGCTGCTATATTTTCTTTAACGCATGGTAGACGTGATCTATTCGATCGAATATTATCCAGTAATGAATGCTTGGTCTCAAGGTGAGTGATGGTGTTGCGAAAAGAACACTCAGTAGCCCGATTATGTTGACCATAACGTGAATTTTCGTAATAAAGTTGAAAGATTTGTAAACGTTGTTCAGGCTTAAGTCCTCACGTGATGAAATAATACTAAGCGATAATAACATGAAAGCTTGACACGACTTGCACATAATCTGTCAAAACAAGGCTTACGAAAAAAATGCCTCTACTTAGTTTGACCGTTAGATGGCTTCCAGACATACATATGTTATTCTTCTATTGAATATTTTATATATTCTTTATAAAAATATAAGTTATTATTATGTTAGTTAAGTTCATGCTAATATAATTAATTATTTATTTAATAGAGAGACTAAATTAATTATATTTAAAATAAAATTTTGTAAAGTTTGTTAAAAGTAATTATGGCCAAAATTGCTTTTTGATTTTAGTAGTTTTGATAAAATTGTAAAAAAAAATTTTCTTTTACGTATATTTGTTTAGCTTATAATCCCTTTGGGATCCGCTCTACACTCTGCACTTGTCCAGTGACCCTACTAATTCTAGTTTTCTCTCTCGTGAGGGTCCCTTTTGAGACCGATAATTGTTTTCAACATGCCACAACATTTTTTCAGACAGTTGCCATTTTGTTGCATTATATATCTTCATTGGTTTCAAATGTTTAGGAGGTTGAATCGTGAGTAGCAGCCGCTCATGTTTGAAATATTCAACTTTTTAATTTTTAATTGTATCATGTATCCTTGGAGTGTTAATAAATAATAAATAAAGAAACTGTACTATAAAAATGTTAACTGTTTTTTTTACACATGTGTATATTTCATAGAAACTGCGATGTTTCTGTCTGGCTGTGACAAACTTCGTAGGAAAATTAATACACCCTTTTGAGGGTATAAACATACAATATAATTATTATATGAATGTAATTTAGTGTGTGATTTATACATATTGTTGGTATTTTGTACTTTGCACAATCAATTGTATTTTTTTTATTATTTTCATATATAGAAGGATAATTTCATCTAATAATTGCGATTCAATTTCACTATTGTAAAATTTTCATTCACTTAATGATAGTTACGAAACTACAACTTTGGCCCCCCAGTTTTTTGCCATAAACGGAATTTTTTTTTTAATTTTTACTAAAAGAATTCGTTAGGACTTTACCAGTTTTACCTCTGACGCTAAATTAGTTAAGTGCTGATGAAGGAATAATCAGAACCTTGTTGTACAAAGCATTGAAAGCTTTAATCCAGTATTACCATTGCCAACATTCATTTTACATATACGCTTCTACACATATTCAGTCATATTATCATCCCGAAAAATGGATAAATACGTAGGCATCCTAATGAATAGGCAATGTGCACATTTTAAACATGATATTTTCAGCTTTTGTTTCATGCAATATCACCAGACAATAATACAAAGGGAATACAATCAAAGCGACCTAATCAGGAAGAATTATGCTTCGTGATTGTGTTTTCATTCATAAAATTAAGGACACTTCCTATTTAAGTAATTTTAACGTTTTATTATTCCCTTTATTCGGAGTTTTCTGATTGAAGACTCATAAATATTTGAAGGCGTATAAGGAATAGGAATATTTCGGCAGAAGCCGATAGCCAATTGTATTTTGTGTAAATATTGGTGCTTGAGGTAATAATTGATTTTGCGTGCTTTGACGACTTATTGTATTATTATACCAAAAAAGTTGTTTGCTTTTATTAGTTTTATTATCTGTTATTTACAATTATTATTTATCGGTTTTAGCATACCGGTAGTTTATTATATGCCTTTTGCGTATTATCGACAATGTTCGGACTTTATTTATTCTCGGCTTATGAAGGATAGTAACTCCACGCCTGGCTCAGATATGGCCAGAATGGGTACTCCTTAGCCCTGGAGTTAGGGCTGTGACAATAGATGGATCTTGCGAGAGAGTGGCCGGTAATTGCGAACGGCTTCGATTCGTGGAGTAGATAATTTTGTATATTTAATTTGAAGCTTTGTATAGCTGATTTCCATAACTCACCCATATGAGGAGCGCTTGGTTAGATGCATAAAAGCGACTTTAGCTTTGTAAGCATAGGTGCGTTAATGTATCGCATTGGGAGTATTGTAATCCCTTAATTTTATTTTGATTTTTTTTTTTTTTTTTGAAAATTTGTGCCTCAATGGGGCATCATTGTATAAAAAGTTGTAGATTTTTCGACTTTTGGAGACACTTTGGTTATATTTATGTTTTAGTTCTAATTTGGCGTTTAGTAGCCTGCCACCGCTCTAGAATTTGTTCAGAATTATTTTTTCATTATTGGCGAAAGCCATCCTGCGGGCCGAAAAGTTGTATGTGCTTTTAATAATTTGGACTGTCAGAGGTAACTCTGACTTTTTTTTTATACCAATTTGTGGAGTATTAGAAAATTGAGGCTCTATTGGTTGTCGTACGACGTACCGGCCATTATTAGATCGAGTAGTTGTGGCTTTAGAGAAGTGCTCACAATACTGATCCTTTGTAGATTTGTTGGTTATTGGATGTTTCCTTGACTTTTGTAATTTCCTTAATTGTGAATTAAGGTATTTGTTTGTGTTATACTCAACTTGAGTTGGTGTGATGGTGACTAGTTCTGTATCTAGTTCACTTTGTATTTCGCTGTGCAGCGTTTGAGCTTTGTGTGCCTTTGAGCAACATGTTGTCTTTTGGCAATTTTTATAATGTTGGGTTTCGGGTTTTGCTTTTGCAATTAAACTCGTGGTTCTTTGTGTATAAGCGCTTTTTTGGGGTGAGATGTGATATCTGCTGTAATGAAGCATTGTATGATGTCTTTTATGACAATATAAGCAGTTAAATTTACTTTTGCAATTTTTAAGATTGTGTGTATGGGACAAGCAGTTTGTACAGAGTCTTTTTGATCTGACAAAGTTGTTCCTTTCGTTAATACTTAATTTTTTAAACTTCTCGCAAGTTTTAAGTTTATGACCTCTTGTACATAGTTCGCATGACGTGCGTTTTTTCTGTTCGGATATGAACGAGTGCGTTTTGTGAAAGCTTTTATTTAAATTAATGTTGCTTCTAGCTTGGGGTCTATTGAAGCTTCGGTTTTGGTCGTGTTTAATGTTCTTTTTTTTGATTGTTTTTTCTTCTAACCTTTCCGCAATTTCATATTGGGTGGTGAGAAAATCTTTCATTTGTTGCCACGTTGGGCACTTTTTTCGTGATGAGAGCGATTGCTCCCATAGAAGTAACGACTTTTCTGGTAATGCGGCGGTGCACATGTTTACCAGAATTGGGTCCCAGCTGTGTGTGGGAATATTTAGTGTCGATAGAATCGACAAACAATTTGAAACAGTGGATTCTAGTTTGATGAATTCTACACTTGTTCCTTTTTTAATTGTAGGCAAGTTTAATAGTGTCGTTACTTGCTTATCAACCAGTATTCTTTCGTTTTCAAATCTAGCTTTTAGAGCTTCCCAAGCCAAATTGAAATTGTCGTCATTTAATGCGAACTGTTTAACTATTTCGCCTGCTTGACCTTTTGTTTTGTATCTGAGGTGATACAGTTTTTGTGCTTTTGATAGTTGTGGATGGTTGATGTAAACGGCTGTAAACATGTCCCGGAAGGACGGCCATTCTTCATAACCTCCGTAAAACGTTTCTGTATCACATGCAGGCAACTCGAGTTGGATGCCTGAACTTGCCTCTTGATTGTCTATTTGGGGCAGCTCTACTCTACTGTGGAGAGTAGGTGCAATTGCTTTAATGAGCTTTAATTGATCGGAGATCATAGCTTTCGTTTCTTCATATTGGTCCAAGCAGTTTTCGTATATTGCGTAAGCCGATTGTTTCAAATTTTGTGGTACGTTTGAATCGTCAGATTCTACTATGGCGTCATGAGCCGTTTGGAGACGAGTCCAGAAATTTTCAAGATTTTGGCTTTTTATTTCTAATAACGATTCAGAGTTTTCGTGAATCGGTGAAGAGGCAAATCTAGTGCAGTATCTTGTTAAACTGTCACTTACTGAAATAAATTTAGCAACCTGTTTTGGGCGTGTAGCTCCTGCAGGTGTATTTTGATTATTGTTGCTGTTAACCATTTTTTTCAAAATAATACTATTTATTTGTATTTTTGTTCGAAAATATATTTTAATTGTTAATTGCTATTAAAAACCGTACTTTTTATTAATTAAAATATTTTATGTCCGAATATTTTGTATTTAAGTACACCCTAATACTTGGACTTATATGTATGTTTGTATGTGCGTATGAAGTTGCTTATGTTTTGTGCAATTGAGAGCTCGTCGAAGAGATCAATATGCTTTGTACATAAGTATGCACGAATTGTTTGTTATGATTTGGTCGTAAGCAATTGAGAGCTCGTTAGAGAGATCAATTAGCTTTTGTTCACAATCCTGCTTGTTTTTGTTTGCCAAAGAACAAGAGGTATTGCTGGATAATTGCAAATGTGGACTTTGAACTTTTTGTTTTTTTTTTGAGATTTTGTTTAGTATGATTACATTTACAAATATATTTATATATATATGTTCGCTATGAGAAGCGAGCGCGGAGACGGAATTGAAGAAAGCTAAAGGTGCTTATACATACATATGTTTGTATTTTTGCCTCTCTTGTTTTGTTTTTTTTTTTATGATATAATTCTTTTTATTGTTTGTGCCTTTGCATACACATTATATACAATCCTGCTTACTAATTTATTAAGCAGAAGAGGTTTGTCGGAAATGTGTTTGTTAATAAACGTGTTTAAATACACCAAGGAAAGTTAATACGTAGGCAATAAATTAATAATATTTATTAACATATATATGTTGATATATATGTTATACCAAGCTGTGTTCGGTTTTTCTCGTAAAATAAACTCGAAGCTGTGATGCTTTGGTAACCGTTTTTTTTTCGCGGATAAAACGGATTTTGAAATATTTTTATTAGCATATAAAAACGTATTGTTTACATATGTACATACTTATTTATGTGTATTGAAATATATTTAAAAGAAATAGAATAAATACGCTCACTTTGTTTTTCCTCAAGGGGCGTTTTATGTATTGTTGGTATGAGTTTGCAAGCCTAGGCGTTTTATCCCGATTCTCTTCTCTATTCCTGTTGTCCTTAAAGTTTCTAGCCGCTTGCAGGTACACCTTCTATTTTGTTGTTTTAAAAATTCGCGCCCGTTTTTTGTTTAACTTTGTTTTTATTTCTGATTTGTTATAAGATTTCGCGCCCGATTGTATATTTTTAATATTTTGTTGTTTTTCCGATGTCTGGGTTTTTGTTTGTTTAAACTCTTTAAATTGTTTCTTAGGTATGTATTGGCACTGAAGTTTTTGGCGGTTCACTGGACTTTATCCGGTTTTTTTTTGTTTGCTCCACAGCACTTTTTTTGTCTATTTGTTTGTATACGTATGTTTTTGTTTGTTTTTATTGCGACTCGCGCCCGCAAGATATTATTTTAATTTTCTTTTTCGCGGCTGATTTATATTTTGTTTTTAGATTACGCACATTTGTTACTTTTTTGTTTGCTTAAGATGTTTGGTGTCTTAATTTTTCAAATGCATTTTGTTCTTGTTCACAGGTTTGTCACCTCACCTATTATGTATTTTTTTTTTTTTTTGTTCTGTTTGGATTTTCTTTGTTTTTATTTTTATTTGCCACGGCACTTCACTACACTGCACTGATTTTTTTGTTACTTGGTGTATATATACATAAGTATATAAATATATGGGTATGTTGTTTTTTTTTTTTTTTTGTTTTTGATTTTCGGTCTGGTTGGGTCACTGCCCTGTTTTTTTTTTTTTTCTACTGCACACTGTATATATTTCACTTTCGCACTTCGATTGCCAAATTCATTTATTATTATTGTTATTATATTAGTTATTATTGTTTTTAAATTGTCGGTTATAGGTGCCTTTCGTTAAGGCTCGAAGGACCATGAATAAATCGTAACCATTAGATACAAATGTATGTATATTGTATGCATGTATATCTATTTTTTACCCTTCTTTAAATGGTTGTCACGCACAATCGAAATAAAAATATCGGGTACACTTGAGTTTGTATTGACAATGTAGTTTATTATAAAAATCACTTCTTTTGTATAATTTTATTTTAAAGTTAAATGTTCAATGTTAATGTTACTAGATAAGTTAAATGTTTTAAAATTTAATGGTATTGTGGGGGTCACAGTGGTAACTGCAGCGCGCGAGATTGGTGTCCAAAAAACGAGCGTATATAAAACGGATGTTGATGCTAATGTTGATGATCGAATTGTGTGTAACGAAGTGAAAGTGTCTCTGCTTTCTCCTTGTCCATCCTTTTTGATGAGTGAGTTGGTGTGGGGTGAGTTGTATTTTAGTGGCATCCTGTGATGAATTCCGATGTAGCATTAGGATGAGCCAGTTGTATCGAGTAGAGGGGGTGGATGCTTAACTCATTTAAACATAGAACAATAGAAGTTCATGCATACTTCGAACTATTTGTATGGCTTCTTAACATAATGGAGAATTTTTAACGTTAGCAAGAGTCGTTTGCAGACACATATGTGAACTTTGATTTTATAGCTTTAGTACACACGTACTCCAACACATAAGGATGCGCGCAAGCAGCTCACAAACTGTTAGCTTTTATATTCATTCAACTTACAGAGGAGCACTATATAAAACATTTGCATTGTTGCAACTGTTATTGAGCTATTGTTATTTATATCGTAATAGTGCCAAGTTTAATTTTACGCTATTAGACGTGATTCATTTGCAGAAGAAGTCATGGAAGGAGATGGATTACTCCATTTTATTATGTGCTTACTTTACAAACACATCATTACAAATAAGTTTGTATTAGGGTAGGTAAAAAAAACTAATATTTTTCTTCTCTTGTCACTTTGAAAAATAGGTTCTTAGACACCTATAAGAAAATCTCTCTTAATTGTAACGGAAAAGACCTCCACCTTACACTTTTCTATTTTCCTTATTATCAGATACAAAAATCCTTATCTCGCTTCCCAAAAATTATCTCGATTTCCAGATATTGACATCTGTATAAAAACGTTTCATACAAATTTTTTTTACTTATTTGTTTAAAAGATTTTAACGATTGAAATTTGATGATTTTAACTCAATCAACAAAAAAAAATTTTTGAACTGCAAAACTCTTTTGTAGAAAACATTCTGTTGGACAAAACCTCTAGATATGAGATAAGGGTTGCGCATATTCCCCGTATTACATATTGTTGCTCTTCAAGAGTTGCATGATTTCACAAGTAGACGTTTAAGCGAAATATTTCATAGCAAGTTAAACTTATGCAATTTTATGGAATATATTAAAAACTTTTTGATGTCTCAATAATATTTGACTTTTATGAGTCTAAGACTAAAAAGGTATAAACCCATATAACGGTTTATAACTAAAAATCTGCACTAATTTTATTTCGGCGTAATTGAAAATATGCTATTTACAAAAAGGTAAGCTATTTCATGAAGTGTAATTATACTATTTAAAAAACGAAAAAATTAATGAACTTCAAAACACGGCCCATTGTCAGCAACTCGTCTTAGTTTAGTCAAGATATTTGAGCAAGCACATTGTACACCGTTAGTATCAACTTCCTTAAGGCACTTCCGGACGCGACATGCCAGCTGCTTCAAATTTGAGCCTTCCAATCATTTTTATACATTAAAGTTTTGACTTTCCAGGAAATTCCTCAATCTATCGGTTTAAAGAATGGCTCAGGAATACCCTTAGGAGAAACTGCTAGGTAGAGCATAACTTTGTACTCAATTTTTTTTTTTTTTTTTAATTTGTAATTTTTCTCCGAAGGCGTTATTGACATATCGTCTGTATAATAAATATCGTTGACCGGCATTTGCGGATAATTTTATGCATCTTTGGTAACTCAAAACTTTTGAAAATTATTCAACACAGAAAAAGCCTTCATCCAAAAAGCTCACTTTATAAGCATCCCTTTAGAATGTAATATACAATAAAATTTAAATTTTCTACAACAAAGTAGAAGAAGGTCAAGTAATAGAGTGACATAATATGCAAAAGCCTTAAGAAGAAAAGGTTTCGTGTTTTAAAAAAAGTCAAAGAAAAATTCGGTTAACATTGCGCGATATCGCTCATTGATGGTTATGGCGGTTCCTTCTTCATTTTCGAAGAAAAATGGGCCGATGATTCCACCAGACCAAAATCCGCACCATACAGTGATTCGTGCTGGGTGCATTGGCTTCTCGACGATTACGTGCAGGTTTTCTGTGCCCCAAATGCGATCATTCTGCTTGTTAACGTAACTATCGAGGTGGAAATGAGCCTCGTCCGAAAAGATGATTTTTCGGTAAAATTGACCATCCACTTGACTCACCACTTTGGAAAAAAGTTTTCAATATTTCTCAGTTTTTTTCTAGTGAATAGCGACCCATTCCATAAATTTTAGACTTTTTACTGAATATCTGTCACTTTCCGAATGGTATTTGACGTTTCCAATGTCGAAATATAGATAATTGAAATTTAAATTGCTAGATGACCCATCCTATATGTTCGTATGTGTGTTTGCAGCTTGCAGAAAGTGCTAAGAGAGCAAGTAGTATTTACATCCAAGCACTTGTTTTTAATCGCTGTTACTAATGCACTCCCCAATGTGATATTTATATTTAGCGCAAGTACATTATACGAATGCAGCAGTATACATATTTGCACAAGTATGGGTGTGTGTGCTTTCGCTGTTTGTCTTATAAGTTCCTCGTCATAATATTTTACTCCCAAATGAGTTAAAATTTTATTATTAGAGCATGCTAAATTAAAAATTAAATTACGTGAAAACTTCTTTTAGAAGTAGTGATAATGGTGTCTCCTTTGTACGCGAAGAAATATTTGTACATTTGTATATAAAGAGTGAATCATTTTGCGGTTCCTTACTTAAAAAAAAACGCAGAAACTTAAAATTTAATAGGAAGTAGTTTTTTTGGAGTTATATCTTAAGGTTTATCTCTTTTAAATGTTGGCCCCGGCTACCTCTCAGATTGTCCATATTTTGAGCACAATTTTCTATTAAATGCTCAATCGATTTCGACTGGTAACTTGTGAATGACAGGCGTGATGTTTTGCTCCAAAGCTTGATTCCAAGCAAGATTGTCTGCATAAACCTTACACTTTCCCCACAGGTAAAAGTTTAACGGTATGAAATCGCACGATCTTGGTGGTCAAGAGGGTTTATGCGACTTCTGATCCCATGACAACTCGCCCCTCAACACAACATTCATCACACACAACTTACAGCATCACACCATGCAACCCCACAAAACAACACAACAATCACATCCACACCATACCATTAAAAATATATAATTGCTTCAAATAGATGATTCTAGATGAAATGGCAGCTCTTATTTCTCTTCAGATTGCTCTTTATCTCAAACGCGGAAATTTTGCTTGTTTACATACCCGTTGAGTAAGAAATGAGCCTCATCGCCAAACAAAATTTGGATCAAAAATGTCGGATCTCCTTGGAACCTTTTAAGAGCCCATAGAGCGAAGCGATGTCAAGGTCCATCAGCTTCAGTTCATGCACAAGCTGTATTATTCTTTCAATTTTAGATCTCGACGTAAAATGCGCCAAGTCTTTGCATACGTCAGTCCTAGTTGCTGAGAATGGCGCCGAGTATACTCTCAACTGTGGCTGCTATATTTTCTTTAACGCATGGTAGACGTAATGCATGGTAGACGTGATCTATCGATCGAATATTATCCAGTAATGAATGCTTGGTCTCAAGGTGAGTGATGGTGTTGCGAAAAGAACACTCAGTAGCCCGATTATGTTGACCATAACGTGAATTTTCGTAATAAAGTTGAAAGATTTGTAAACGTTGTTCAGGCTTAAGTCCTCACGTGATGAAATAATACTAAGCGATAATAACATGAAAGCTTGACACGACTTGCACATAATCTGTCAAAACAAGGCTTACGAAAAAAATGCCTCTACTTAGTTTGACCGTTAGATGGCTTCCAGACATACATATGTTATTCTTCTATTGAATATTTTATATATTCTTTATAAAAATATAAGTTATTATTATGTTAGTTAAGTTCATGCTAATATAATTAATTATTTATTTAATAGAGAGACTAAATTAATTATATTTAAAATAAAATTTTGTAAAGTTTGTTAAAAGTAATTATGGCCAAAATTGCTTTTTGATTTTAGTAGTTTTGATAAAATTGTAAAAAAAAATTTTCTTTTACGTATATTTGTTTAGCTTATAATCCCTTTGGGATCCGCTCTACACTCTGCACTTGTCCAGTGACCCTACTAATTCTAGTTTTCTCTCTCGTGAGGGTCCCTTTTGAGACCGATAATTGTTTTCAACATGCCACAACATTTTTTCAGACAGTTGCCATTTTGTTGCATTATATATCTTCATTGGTTTCAAATGTTTAGGAGGTTGAATCGTGAGTAGCAGCCGCTCATGTTTGAAATATTCAACTTTTTAATTTTTAATTGTATCATGTATCCTTGGAGTGTTAATAAATAATAAATAAAGAAACTGTACTATAAAAATGTTAACTGTTTTTTTTACACATGTGTATATTTCATAGAAACTGCGATGTTTCTGTCTGGCTGTGACAAACTTCGTAGAAAAATTAATACACCCTTTTGAGGGTATAAACATACAATATAATTATTATATGAATGTAATTTAGTGTGTGATTTATACATATTGTTGGTATTTTGTACTTTGCACAATCAATTGTATTTTTTTTATTATTTTCATATATAGAAGGATAATATCATCCAATAATTGCGATTCAATTTCACTATTGTAAAATTTTCATTCACTTAATGATAGTTACGAAACTACAACTTTGGCCCCCCAGTTTTTTGCCATAAACGGAATTTTTTTTTTAATTTTTACTAAAAGAATTCGTTAGGACTTTACCAGTTTTACCTCTGACGCTAAATTAGTTAAGTGCTGATGAAGGAATAATCAGAACCATGTTGTACAAAGCATTGAAAGCTTTAATCCAGTATTACCATTGCCAACATTCATTTTACATATACGCTTCTACACATATTCAGTCATATTATCAGCCCGAAAAATGGATAAATACGTAGGCATCCTAATGAATAGGCAATGTGCACATTTTAAACATGATATTTTCAGCTTTTGTTTCATGCAATATCACCAGACAATAATACAAAGGGAATACAATCAAAGCGACCTAATCAGGAAGAATTATGCTTCGTGATTGTGTTTTCATTCATAAAATTAAGGACACTTCCTATTTAAGTAATTTTAACGTTTTATTATTCCCTTTATTCGGAGTTTTCTGATTGAAGACTCATAAATATTTGAAGGCGTATAAGGAATAGGAATATTTCGGCAGAAGCCGATAGCCAATTGTATTTTGTGTAAATATTGGTGCTTGAGGTAATAATTGATTTTGCGTGCTTTGACGACTTATTGTATTATTATACCAAAAAAGTTGTTTGCTTTTATTAATTTTATTATCTGTTATTTACAATTATTATTTATCGGTTTTAGCATACCGGTAGTTTATTATATGCCTTTTGCGTATTATCGACAATGTTCGGACTTTATTTATTCTCGGCTTATGAAGGATAGTAACTCCACGCCTGGCTCAGATATGGCCAGAATGGGTACTCCTTAGCCCTGGAGTTAGGGCTGTGACAATAGATGGATCTTGCGAGAGAGTGGCCGGTAATTGCGAACGGCTTCGATTCGTGGAGTAGATAATTTTGTATATTTAATTTGAAGCTTTGTATAGCTGATTTCCATAACTCACCCATATGAGGAGCGCTTGGTTAGATGCATAAAAGCGACTTTAGCTTTGTAAGCATAGGTGCGTTAATGTATCGCATTGGGAGTATTGTAATCCCTTAATTTTATTTTGATTTTTTTTTTTTTTGAAAATTTGTGCCTCAATGGGGCATCATTGTATAAAAAGTTGTAGATTTTTCGACTTTTGGAGACACTTTGGTTATATTTATGTTTTAGTTCTAATTTGGCGTTTAGTAGCCTGCCACCGCTCTAGAATTTGTTCAGAATTATTTTTTCATTATTGGCGAAAGCCATCCTGCGGGCCGAAAAGTTGTATGTGCTTTTAATAATTTGGACTGTCAGAGGTAACTCTGACTTTTTTTTTTATACCAATTTGTGGAGTATTAGAAAATTGAGGCTCTATTGGTTGTCGTACGACGTACCGGCCATTATTAGATCGAGTAGTTGTGGCTTTAGAGAAGTGCTCACAATACTGATCCTTTGTAGATTTGTTGGTTATTGGATGTTTCCTTGACTTTTGTAATTTCCTTAATTGTGAATTAAGGTATTTGTTTGTGTTATACTCAACTTGAGTTGGTGTGATGGTGACTAGTTCTGTATCTAGTTCACTTTGTATTTCGCTGTGCAGCGTTTGAGCTTTGTGTGCCTTTGAGCAACATGTTGTCTTTTGGCAATTTTTATAATGTTGGGTTTCGGGTTTTGCTTTTGCAATTAAACTCGTGGTTCTTTGTGTATAAGCGCTTTTTTGGGGTGAGATGTGATATCTGCTGTAATGAAGCATTGTATGATGTCTTTTATGACAATATAAGCAGTTAAATTTACTTTTGCAATTTTTAAGATTGTGTGTATGGGACAAGCAGTTTGTACAGAGTCTTTTTGATTTGACAAAGTTGTTCCTTTCGTTAATACTTAATTTTTTAAACTTCTCGCAAGTTTTAAGTTTATGACCTCTTGTACATAGTTCGCATGACGTGCGTTTTTTCTGTTCGGATATGAACGAGTGCGTTTTGTGAAAGCTTTTATTTAAATTAATGTTGCTTCTAGCTTGGGGTCTATTGAAGCTTCGGTTTTGGTCGTGTTTAATGTTCTTTTTTTTGATTGTTTTTTCTTCTAACCTTTCCGCAATTTCATATTGGGTGGTGAGAAAATCTTTCATTTGTTGCCACGTTGGGCACTTTTTTCGTGATGAGAGCGATTGCTCCCATAGAAGTAACGACTTTTCTGGTAATGCGGCGGTGCACATGTTTACCAGAATTGGGTCCCAGCTGTGTGTGGGAATATTTAGTGTCGATAGAATCGACAAACAATTTGAAACAGTGGATTCTAGTTTGATGAATTCTACACTTGTTCCTTTTTTAATTGTAGGCAAGTTTAATAGTGTCGTTACTTGCTTATCAACCAGTATTCTTTCGTTTTCAAATCTAGCTTTTAGAGCTTCCCAAGCCAAATTGAAATTGTCGTCATTTAATGCGAACTGTTTAACTATTTCGCCTGCTTGACCTTTTGTTTTGTATCTGAGGTGATACAGTTTTTGTGCTTTTGATAGTTGTGGATGGTTGATGTAAACGGCTGTTAACATGTCCCGGAAGGACGGCCATTCTTCATAACCTCCGTAAAACGTTTCTGTATCACATGCAGGCAACTCGAGTTGGATGCCTGAACTTGCCTCTTGATTGTCTATTTGGGGCAGCTCTACTCTACTGTGGAGAGTAGGTGCAATTGCTTTAATGAGCTTTAATTGATCGGAGATCATAGCTTTCGTTTCTTCATATTGGTCCAAGCAGTTTTCGTATATTGCGTAAGCCGATTGTTTCAAATTTTGTGGTACGTTTGAATCGTCAGATTCTACTATGGCGTCATGAGCCGTTTGGAGACGAGTCCAGAAATTTTCAAGATTTTGGCTTTTTATTTCTAATAACGATTCAGAGTTTTCGTGAATCGGTGAAGAGGCAAATCTAGTGCAGTATCTTGTTAAACTGTCACTTACTGAAATAAATTTAGCAACCTGTTTTGGGCGTGTAGCTCCTGCAGGTGTATTTTGATTATTGTTGCTGTTAACCATTTTTTTCAAAATAATACTATTTATTTGTATTTTTGTTCGAAAATATATTTTAATTGTTAATTGCTATTAAAAACCGTACTTTTTATTAATTAAAATATTTTATGTCCGAATATTTTGTATTTAAGTACACCCTAATACTTGGACTTATATGTATGTTTGTATGTGCGTATGAAGTTGCTTATGTTTTGTGCAATTGAGAGCTCGTCGAAGAGATCAATATGCTTTGTACATAAGTATGCACGAATTGTTTGTTATGATTTGGTCGTAAGCAATTGAGAGCTCGTTAGAGAGATCAATTAGCTTTTGTTCACAATCCTGCTTGTTTTTGTTTGCCAAAGAACAAGAGGTATTGCTGGATAATTGCAAATGTGGACTTTGAACTTTTTGTTTTTTTTTTGAGATTTTTTTTAGTATGATTACATTTACAAATATATTTATATATATATGTTCGCTATGAGAAGCGAGCGCGGAGACGGAATTGAAGAAAGCTAAAGGTGCTTATACATACATATGTTTGTATTTTTGCCTCTCTTGTTTTGTTTTTTTTTTTATGATATAATTCTTTTTATTGTTTGTGCCTTTGCATACACATTATATACAATCCTGCTTACTAATTTATTAAGCAGAAGAGGTTTGTCGGAAATGTGTTTGTTAATAAACGTGTTTAAATACACCAAGGAAAGTTAATACGTAGGCAATAAATTAATAATATTTATTAACATATATATGTTGATATATATGTTATACCAAGCTGTGTTCGGTTTTTCTCGTAAAATAAACTCGAAGCTGTGATGCTTTGGTAACCGTTTTTTTTTCGCGGATAAAACGGATTTTGAAATATTTTTATTAGCATATAAAAACGTATTGTTTACATATGTACATACTTATTTATGTGTATTGAAATATATTTAAAAGAAATAGAATAAATACGCTCACTTTGTTTTTCCTCAAGGGGCGTTTTATGTATTGTTGGTATGAGTTTGCAAGCCTAGGCGTTTTATCCCGATTCTCTTCTCTATTCCTGTTGTCCTTAAAGTTTCTAGCCGCTTGCAGGTACACCTTCTATTTTGTTGTTTTAAAAATTCGCGCCCGTTTTTTGTTTAACTTTGTTTTTATTTCTGATTTGTTATAAGATTTCGCGCCCGATTGTATATTTTTAATATTTTGTTGTTTTTCCGATGTCTGGGTTTTTGTTTGTTTAAACTCTTTAAATTGTTTCTTAGGTATGTATTGGCACTGAAGTTTTTGGCGGTTCACTGGACTTTATCCGGTTTTTTTTTTTGTTTGCTCCACAGCACTTTTTTTGTCTATTTGTTTGTATACGTATGTTTTTGTTTGTTTTTATTGCGACTCGCGCCCGCAAGATATTATTTTAATTTTCTTTTTCGCGGCTGATTTATATTTTGTTTTTAGATTACGCACATTTGTTACTTTTTTGTTTGCTTAAGATGTTTGGTGTCTTAATTTTTCAAATGCATTTTGTTCTTGTTCACAGGTTTGTCACCTCACCTATTATGTATTTTTTTTTTTTTTTTTTTGTTCTGTTTGGATTTTCTTTGTTTTTATTTTTATTTGCCACGGCACTTCACTACACTGCACTGATTTTTTTGTTACTTGGTGTATATATACATAAGTATATAAATATATGGGTATGTTGTTTTTTTTTTTTTGTTTTTGATTTTCGGTCTGGTTGGGTCACTGCCCTGTTTTTTTTTTTTTTTCTACTGCACACTGTATATATTTCACTTTCGCACTTCGATTGCCAAATTCATTTATTATTATTGTTATTATATTAGTTATTATTGTTTTTAAATTGTCGGTTATAGGTGCCTTTCGTTAAGGCTCGAAGGACCATGAATAAATCGTAACCATTAGATACAAATGTATGTATATTGTATGCATGTATATCTATTTTTTACCCTTCTTTAAATGGTTGTCACGCACAATCGAAATAAAAATATCGGGTACACTTGAGTTTGTATTGACAATGTAGTTTATTATAAAAATCACTTCTTTTGTATAATTTTATTTTAAAGTTAAATGTTCAATGTTAATGTTACTAGATAAGTTAAATGTTTTAAAATTTAATGGTATTGTGGGGGTCACAGTGGTAACTGCAGCGCGCGAGATTGGTGTCCAAAAAACGAGCGTATATAAAACGGATGTTGATGCTAATGTTGATGATCGAATTGTGTGTAACGAAGTGAAAGTGTCTCTGCTTTCTCCTTGTCCATCCTTTTTGATGAGTGAGTTGGTGTGGGGTGAGTTGTATTTTAGTGGCATCCTGTGATGAATTCCGATGTAGCATTAGGATGAGCCAGTTGTATCGAGTAGAGGGGGTGGATGCTTAACTCATTTAAACATAGAACAATAGAAGTTCATGCATACTTCGAACTATTTGTATGGCTTCTTAACATAATGGAGAATTTTTAACGTTAGCAAGAGTCGTTTGCAGACACATATGTGAACTTTGATTTTATAGCTTTAGTACACACGTACTCCAACACATAAGGATGCGCGCAAGCAGCTCACAAACTGTTAGCTTTTATATTCATTCAACTTACAGAGGAGCACTATATAAAACATTTGCATTGTTGCAACTGTTATTGAGCTATTGTTTTTTATATCGTAATAGTGCCAAGTTTAATTTTACGCTATTAGACGTGATTCATTTGCAGAAGAAGTCATGGCAGGAGATGGATTACTCCATTTTATTATGTGCTTACTTTACAAACACATCATTACAAATAAGTTTGTATTAGGGTAGGTAAAAAAAACTAATATTTTTCTTCTCTTGTCACTTTGAAAAATAGGTTCTTAGACACCTATAAGAAAATCTCTCTTAATTGTAACGGAAAAGACCTCCACCTTACACTTTTCTATTTTCCTTATTATCAGATACAAAAATCCTTATCTCGCTTCCCAAAAATTATCTCGATTTCCAGATATTGACATCTGTATAAAAACGTTTCATACAAATTTTTTTTACTTATTTGTTTAAAAGATTTTAACGATTGAAATTTGATGATTTTAACTCAATCAACAAAAAAAAATTTTTGAATTGCAAAACTCTTTTGTAGAAAACATTCTGTTGGACAAAACCTCTAGATATGAGATAAGGGTTGCGCATATTCCCCGTATTACATATTGTTGCTCTTCAAGAGTTGCATGATTTCACAAGTAGACGTTTAAGCGAAATATTTCATAGCAAGTTAAACTTATGCAATTTTATGGAATATATTAAAAACTTTTTGATGTCTCAATAATATTTGACTTTTATGAGTCTAAGACTAAAAAGGTATAAACCCATATAACGGTTTATAACTAAGAATCTGCACTAATTTTATTTCGGCGTAATTGAAAATATGCTATTTACAAAAAGGTAAGCTATTTCATGAAGTGTAATTATACTATTTAAAAAACGAAAAAATTAATGAACTTCAAAACACGGCCCATTGTCAGCAACTCATCTTAGTTTAGTCAAGATATTTGAGCAAGCACATTGTACACCGTTAGTATCAACTTCCTTAAGGCACTTCCGGACGCGACATGCCAGCTGCTTCAAATTTGAGCCTTCCAATCATTTTTATACATTAAAGTTTTGACTTCTCCAGGAAATTCCTCAATCTATCGGTTTAAAGAATGGCTCAGGAATAGCCTTAGGAGAAACTGCTATGTAGAGCATAACTTTGTACTCAATTTTTTTTTTTTTTAATTTGTAATTTTTCTCCGAAGGCGTTATTGACATATCGTCTGTATAATAAATATCGTTGACCGGCATTTGCGGATAATTTTATGCATCTTTGGTAACTCAAAACTTTTGAAAATTATTCAACACAGAAAAAGCCTTCATCCAAAAAGCTCACTTTATAAGCATCCCTTTAGAATGTAATATACAATAAAATTTAAATTTTCTACAACAAAGTAGAAGAAGGTCAAGTAATAGAGTGCCATAATATGCAAAAGCCTTAAGAAGAAAAGGTTTCGTGTTTTAAAAAAAGTCAAAGAAAAATTCGGTTAACATTGCGCGATATCGCTCATTGATGGTTATGGCGGTTCCTTCTTCATTTTCGAAGAAAAATGGGCCGATGATTCCACCAGACCAAAATCCGCACCATACAGTGATTCGTGCTGGGTGCATTGGCTTCTCGACGATTACGTGCGGGTTTTCTGTGCCCCAAATGCGACAATTCTGCTTGTTAACGTAACTATCGAGGTGGAAATGAGCCTCGTCCGAAAAGATGATTTTTCGGTAAAATTGACCATCCACTTGACTCACCACTTTGGAAAAAAGTTTTCAATATTTCTCAGTTTTTTTCTAGTGAATAGCGACCCATTCCATAAATTTTAGACTTTTTACTGAATATCTGTCACTTTCCGAATGGTATTTGACGTTTCCAATGTCGAAATATAGATAATTGAAATTTAAATTGTTAGATGACCCATCCTATATGTTCGTATGTGTGTTTGCAGCTTGCAGAAAGTGCTAAGAGAGCAAGTAGTATTTACATCCAAGCACTTGTTTTTAATCGCTGTTACTAATGCACTCCCCAATGTGATATTTATATTTAGCGCAAGTACATTATACGAATGCAGCAGTATACATATTTGCACAAGTATGGGTGTGTGTGCTTTCGCTGTTTGTCTTATAAGTTCCTCGTCATAATATTTTACTCCCAAATGAGTTAAAATTTTATTATTAGAGCATGCTAAATTAAAAATTAAATTACGTGAAAACTTCTTTTAGAAGTAGTGATAATGGTGTCTCCTTTGTACGCGAAGAAATATTTGTACATTTGTATATAAAGAGTGAATCATTTTGCGGTTCCTTACTTAAAAAAAAACGCAGAAACTTAAAATTTAATAGGAAGTAGTTTTTTTGGAGTTATATCTTAAGGTTTATCTCTTTTAAATGTTGGCCCCGGCTACCTCTCAGATTGTCCATATTTTGAGCACAATTTTCTATTAAATGCTCAATCGATTTCGACTGGTAACTTGTGAATGACAGGCGTGATGTTTTGCTCCAAAGCTTGATTCCAAGCAAGATTGTCTGCATAAACCTTACACTTTCCCCACAGGTAAAAGTTTAACGGTATGAAATCGCACGATCTTGGTGGTCAAGAGGGTTTATGCGACTTCTGATCCCATGACAACTCGCCCCTCAACACAACATTCATCACACACAACTTACAGCATCACACCATGCAACCTCACAAAACAACACAACAATCACATCCACACCATACCATTAAAAATATATAATTGCTTCAAATAGATGATTCTAGATGAAATGGCAGCTCTTATTTCTCTTCAGATTGCTCTTTATCTCAAACGCGGAAATTTTGCTTGTTTACATACCCGTTGAGTAAGAAATGAGCCTCATCGCCAAACAAAATTTGGATCAAAAATGTCGGATCTCCTTGGAACCTTTTAAGAGCCCATAGAGCGAAGCGATGTCAAGGTCCATCAGCTTCAGTTCATGCACAAGCTGTATTATTCTTTCAATTTTAGATCTCGACGTAAAATGCGCCAAGTCTTTGCATACGTCAGTCCTAGTTGCTGAGAATGGCGCCGAGTATACTCTCAACTGTGGCTGCTATATTTTCTTTAACGCATGGTAGACGTGATCTATTCGATCGAATATTATCCAGTAATGAATGCTTGGTCTCAAGGTGAGTGATGGTGTTGCGAAAAGAACACTCAGTAGCCCGATTATGTTGACCATAACGTGAATTTTCGTAATAAAGTTGAAAGATTTGTAAACGTTGTTCAGGCTTAAGTCCTCACGTGATGAAATAATACTAAGCGATAATAACATGAAAGCTTGACACGACTTGCACATAATCTGTCAAAACAAGGCTTACGAAAAAAATGCCTCTACTTAGTTTGACCGTTAGATGGCTTCCAGACATACATATGTTATTCTTCTATTGAATATTTTATATATTCTTTATAAAAATATAAGTTATTATTATGTTAGTTAAGTTCATGCTAATATAATTAATTATTTATTTAATAGAGAGACTAAATTAATTATATTTAAAATAAAATTTTGTAAAGTTTGTTAAAAGTAATTATGGCCAAAATTGCTTTTTGATTTTAGTAGTTTTGATAAAATTGTAAAAAAAAATTTTCTTTTACGTATATTTGTTTAGCTTATAATCCCTTTGGGATCCGCTCTACACTCTGCACTTGTCCAGTGACCCTACTAATTCTAGTTTTCTCTCTCGTGAGGGTCCCTTTTGAGACCGATAATTGTTTTCAACATGCCACAACATTTTTTCAGACAGTTGCCATTTTGTTGCATTATATATCTTCATTGGTTTCAAATGTTTAGGAGGTTGAATCGTGAGTAGCAGCCGCTCATGTTTGAAATATTCAACTTTTTAATTTTTAATTGTATCATGTATCCTTGGAGTGTTAATAAATAATAAATAAAGAAACTGTACTATAAAAATGTTAACTGTTTTTTTTACACATGTGTATATTTCATAGAAACTGCGATGTTTCTGTCTGGCTGTGACAAACTTCGTAGGAAAATTAATACACCCTTTTGAGGGTATAAACATACAATATAATTATTATATGAATGTAATTTAGTGTGTGATTTATACATATTGTTGGTATTTTGTACTTTGCACAATCAATTGTATTTTTTTTATTATTTTCATACATAGAAGGATAATATCATCCAATAATTGCGATTCAATTTCACTATTGTAAAATTTTCATTCACTTAATGATAGTTACGAAACTACAACTTTGGCCCCCCAGTTTTTTGCCATAAACGGAATTTTTTTTTTAATTTTTATTAAAAGAATTCGTTAGGACTTTACCAGTTTTACCTCTGACGCTAAATTAGTTAAGTGCTGATGAAGGAATAATCAGAACCATGTTGTACAAAGCATTGAAAGCTTTAATCCAGTATTACCATTGCCAACATTCATTTTACATATACGCTTCTACACATATTCAGTCATATTATCAGCCCGAAAAATGGATAAATACGTAGGCATCCTAATGAATAGGCAATGTGCACATTTTAAACATGATATTTTCAGCTTTTGTTTCATGCAATATCACCAGACAATAATACAAAGGGAATACAATCAAAGCGACCTAATCAGGAAGAATTATGCTTCGTGATTGTGTTTTCATTCATAAAATTAAGGACACTTCCTATTTAAGTAATTTTAACGTTTTATTATTCCCTTTATTCGGAGTTTTCTGATTGAAGACTCATAAATATTTGAAGGCGTATAAGGAATAGGAATATTTCGGCAGAAAGCTGGCTTTGTCATCTGAAACATAATTTCATGGAATGTTGAGGTCAGTAAATAGTGATATGGAGAGTACTCTTTTTAATAAAAGTACTTTTTTGTTGGGAAAGCAGCATGAAATGCATTTTTCTGAAATACAATTGTCTGTCGACCGAAATTGCATAGTTGTCTTGCAATTTCAATATACTTGTAGTTCAATTGTTTCGTTCATAACCTATCTAGTTAAATTGCTTTCAATATTGTACACAATAACAAATACAAATACAATGATTCCTTACAAGAACTGTTTTCGGTCAGTATCTATTAGAGCTTTATGCTGTAGTTGCTCAACCTGGACAATTTCTTCAGAAAGTGCAAATATTTTCTCAAACGAAAAAAGTTTCCGTACAAGCTCTTCATTCAAATGGTTCAGTTTGTCTAGTGAGAGAGGTAAGGGTACAACGATCAATATCACAAAAACTAAGGGACAAATATGAATATGAATGTGTGTATTTGAGGAAAATACTCGTATAAACTGAAAAGAAATAAATATAATTACATAATCATTTATCGTTATCCTATTATCGGTAGACAAAATATGCTATAAATCGTGACAATATTTTTCACCTTCAACATATTCCCCACCAGATGTAATGCTGCTATCGAAAGGATTTTTCCAGTACTCGCAAAATTTTTCACAAGCACTTTTTGGAATGGTCTTCAGCTCCTTCAGCGCATATTGTTTTCATCTCTTCGATTGACTGAAAACGAGTTCCACGAAACGGCAATTTCAGTTTGGGGAACCAGAAAAATCACACGAAGTTAAATCTGGAGAATACGGTGGTTAATCGATGGTGTACATTACATTTTATTATTACAATCGTGGATCGATAAGTTGGTGCATTATCAACGTGTTAAATCCATTAATTGTTCTTCCACAATTACCGGCCGTTTTCGACGGATGTTATAACGCAAACGCCTCAATACGGTCAAATATAACTCCATACTGACCACCTGTTCCTCCGGATCAAATTTATGATCCACCAAACCAATGAGCATCGCCTTTCTTTTTTGAGTGGCTTTAGCGTGTTGTTTTTTGGTTTCGGCTTGTTTTTTCCCTCCATTCTGATGATTCTGATTAACTTGTTTGCATGTCAAAATCATAAGCCCATAATTCATCATGCATGTGGAATCGGAATTCGCATGATCAAGCATGTCCAAGAGACCATTTTACGGCGCCCTTTAAAAAAAAAATCAGCTTTATCGAGACGAGCAAGAACGCATTTCCTACCCAAAACATCCACCAAGAGAGATGCCGTCTTACCATCTCTCTGACTGACGATTTTCAAGCATGGTGCCCTTCATTTAATATTTTCATCACTTGAAAAGCTCGAAAGACATGTTTTTAGTGGTTTCTCGACCGCATTTGAAGGCTTTGTGCCACTCGCAGGCTTATAATTTTGAATCACCTTAAGGCTTTTCCTACATTCACAATGATTCCTCAAACGAAAGTTGGTTAGAAATACAAAATTTGAGACGATCCCTTTTTATCCCTGGTAAAAATGGCAACGCACTACTGAGGTATACTGACTTAGGCAGCTGCTGTAAGCAAACTGGTTGAAAATAGCGGTCATATTTGGCATATCAAATAAGAAGAGTCCTACCAACTAAGTAAAGTACATTCAATATTTTAAACACCATTTACTTCGCGTTTCTGCGACATGATCCATGTATTGTAGAAACTCATTAAGACTTGTAAAGGATTTATAAAAGGGTATAGAATTTTTAATGATGATATGATTACAATTAATTAGACATCGACATACTTCACTTAAATTCTAATTGAGTTTTACCACACACAGATCGACGTTAACCTTCTGAAAAGAATTTAGAGAATTCTCAGACAGAATGACAGAATATTATATGTAATATTGATATGCCTATTTAACAGTGCATTCAAATATATCGTTTTTCCTTTTCGCGATCAACTCGCGAATAATTACATGTTTAATTGCGGTCACAGAGGTGTATGATTCGAGCAGTTTTTCAGTCTTCATAATGTGTCATGCCGTGCCGTGAAGTAAAAAAAATTAAAACTTGGTATAAGAAACGTTTTAGAGCAGCCTTTCTAGCGAACATCTTAAAGTTCCCAAATGAAGTATTAAAATACCGCAAACAGATTAAATACGAGTGGTACAACTCTCAAATGAATTCAGTTCAGTTAAAGTAATTTTTCCTTCTGTCCAGTTACACCATACAATTATTCGAATACGTTTACGGATAGATGTATGTGCTTATGCCTATACATACGTATGCAGCTTTCATTATTCAGAAAGACATGCTGAAAGCCTAATTGATAATAATCTGAGAGTATTGCATCCTCAATTGGATATCATGAAAATAAGCACTTAAAATACCATCGAAGATTCTGTAATACGACTTTTCTTTAGTGAGAAGAGAGAAATAATGAGTTGAAAGGGTTACAGGAGACGTGTGTATGTAGATTGTTCTTTTGCATTGCAATTACTAGCCATTAGGCTTAATTATAATGTTGGATTGGGGGAATCATCATTGAAAATAAAAGTAAATAAGGTAATAAAAGAAGGCTCGAAAAAATTAAATAAAGCCTGTAAAAGGAGATAATAGGTTGTCAAAAAAGTCTTGCGGTATTTTCGCTAGTTGGCGCTGAAAGCGCGTAGTTCTAGTTTTATTCGTCACATCGGGTCATAATATACCTTTTTGGAAAGCTCATTTCATGCGCTAACATGTGTTTGATTGATTGTCGTTTCTTTTAAGTCGTTCGTGAGTTATAGCGTCGCAAACATGGACCAAAATAAAGAGAACAGTTTCCATTTCCACCGCACAACGATTTTCGTTCTGGTGTAGAGGTGGTCGGAGATGCGCCACGCTCCGGAAGGCCTGTCGTCGAAAATTGCGATAAAATCGCTGAATTGGTCGAAAGAGACCGGCATAGTAGTCATCAAACCGTTATAAACCATTTGAAGAAGCTTGGAGTCACTAAGAAGCTCGATGTGTGGGTGCCACACGTATTGATTCAATAAAAATACCGCAAGACATTTCTTTGGCACATTTGTCTGTATGTTTACGAAAGCAAATGCGAGCCACATACATACATATGTACACACATTCATAATAACAAGGGTCAAAGAGTCAATCTGTCGAAGCACTGACGCGACGACAAAGTGCCACAACATTGTGTTTTTGGTAGAAAATCCGAGCAGTGCCGAAAGAAACTAACAAACGATCACCGATTGTTACCGCTTCCCTTGCAGCTCGAACAGCTTCGCCAACCAAGCTAGCGTATGTATGTATGTTTTTGCATGAGCTTGCATACAAATTAATTCCCGTAACGAGGGAATTTTTAAAAAAATATATTTTTATATCCGCGAACGCGCGGATTAAAAGAAAACGCTTGTAGTTAGGATGGATTGCCAGATACAAATCTAAACTTTATTTCTAAAATACTAGTATTAATACAATTTTGTTTTATTTACTTAAGGTTAAAGCTGAAGTGTAAGCATCAGCTTCATTGAATCCAGAACAAAGTGTTAAATTACATTTTTAGGTATGACAGCAATTTCCAGCAGAACGTTAAGCGTTCTGTTTTCTTTACAAATGTTATTGTTATGCCTTCTTGTGAGGGCGAGCGATATTGCTTTGATAAAAATGGATTATTGGAATCAGGACGGAAAAAGCATATTGAATTCTTAAATCATCAAAAACGTTAATTAAGATTTTTAATTTATGAGGTAGTGTAATTGCAGAGTGCAAAGATTCAATTTTGTTTATAGTTATGGTAAGGTTTCTATGCGGAGGCTATCGTTAACTCCCCCCTTCCTAAGATGAATCGTCCCCGATTCACTATGAGTTAACTTATGTATGAGTTAATTTATGTATTTGATCTAAAAGAGCATTATATGTGACTTCTTGCAATTGCACATTTTCTATTGGTTTGGAATTTCGCGAGATTTTTTTAATTTTAATATTATGTAAGTTAAGAAAAGTATTCCCAAGATTAAAATTATGTACCAAAAATATGAATGGACTGTGATATGCTTATTCCGTTCTGCTAAAATGTTTATATTATCTAATTTTAACAGTTTATTAGTTGTTTCAATATATTCTAAAATTTCAAAATTATTGATATGTTTATTTTTCAGATAATTCCAGATTTTTGTTTCTATATTTTCATAAGTTTGATTATTAATTACTGTATTATTTTCAAATGTAATTAAATATGTTCCAGTTAGTGTTTGATTGTTTACAATATTTTTTCCTGAAATTAATATTGCTCCTGGTTTTATTTCTTCAATTTTCAAATTTTTCTCTTTTAATTTTTTACATTTTCCTTGTTTTTTATTTAAATTTCTGACAAACATGTACTTTTTTTATTTAATTTGCAATACGTTTTTGTAATTTCAGTTTTACAATTTTGTATATTAAAAAAATTATTATTACAATATGTTATGTTCTGATCAATTATAAGCTTACCATCTAATTGAGCTATGGCTCTTACATCGTAGTACTTACATGTAAGTTCTATTTTAGGATATTTAATATAAATTATTATTATGTTTTCTTTTTGGGCTATTTTAAATTTAGAGATGTCCATTAAATCTGTTATAGTCATAATACCGTGTTGGTAATATGTTATGTTTTTCAATTCATCATAATGTAAAATTGTTGGATTTAAAATTCCAATTTTACCAAAAGTTATTGTATTTATTAAATTGTGCAGTTCATGTATAATATATTGGTTTCGTTTTCTTATTATTTTCCAGTTTATGGTATCGCCTTTAATATTATTTATTGTTTCAGTTAATTCTGTTATTATTTTAAAAATTTCTGAATTTGTTGTAAATTGCTTATTGTTATTTATTATCAGTTCGTCCAATTTATTATTAATTTTTACAATGTCGTCATGGTCTGGTGTACCAGCTATCCATTTCCAAAGAGTTCCTAATTCATTTATACCCCTTTTTTGCCGAAAATTAGTTTGTTTTAATTGTTCTAATAAAGTTTTTATTATCAAAATTTCAGATTCTGTTTCCTGTGTAATAACTCCTAAGCTATCGTGATTTTGTTCATTAATACTGTAGGCATTTCTATTTTCGTCTGCTATTATATTTTCAAAATAAGATAAATTAGTAATGTGGAATAGGTCCCCGCATTCTTCATAAATGGAAACATCTCCATTTTCGATAAGTACGTAGTCTTGTCGAGTATAGTCTATAACATCAGCGGTTGCCGAGCTGATTAGTGCAGTCAAAATTAAAATGATCATATTGGAAACCTATAAAATTATGATTTTATATTATCTTTATGAATAATTCTATTTCTATTATTAATTATTATGTTATTCCCCAAGTTTTATTTAACTTGTTGTTTCTTATACCTAGGTTGTAATTTATTTCTTTCTCCTATTATTTTTTCATAAATAATTTATCCAGGGTGAAATGGGAAGCTTGTACTATTGCCTGAATACATTTGAGCAATTTTTTCTTTTACATGTGTTTGAAGCTCAGTTAATTCTTCGAAACTATTCTCATCGGTAATATTGAAATTATTTATTTTTAAGATATTAATACCTCCTTTTTTTGGAGTATATTTTTTTATTATTCGCATCCTAAGCTAAATATATCCTCCTCTCTTTCATTATTTATTATTATCTTCTTTTTTTCCAAGTTAATCACCGCATTAATGTCCTTCAAAAATTTTTATCCTATTAATAGGTCTGCTTCCAAATTTTCGATTTCGTAGAATATTTATTTTTTACCGAATAATGTAATAATGTGATAATAGTGTATTATCGAAAATCCATTTATTGTTTTTACTCTCTTTTGTATGTCCAGTTTATTTTTATATTTGTATATTCCTGATTTAATATGGCAACTAGTTGCTCCCGTATCTATTAATATTTTCAAATTTTGACCAGTAACCCTGTCATCTAGAAAAATATATGGCAGAGTTAATTTTGGCCTAAAAAATGACTTTCATTCATGTTTTTTATCTTCTGGGTTTTCTCCTGTGGGCGAAAGCTATAATTGCTTTCCCTTGGTCGTTTTATTCCTTGGATGTTTTTATTTGGAATATACCTATTTGGTTGGTCCATATTGGCTTGATGGCTTGTACTGGCCAATGGTTTTCCAAAATTTTGGTATTTATGGCTATTGTTTAGTTGGGGCTTTGGGTAATTTTCCCTTCGGTATGATCTAGACATAGATGGATCTATATCCATTGGTTCTGGTTTTGGCATGTTGTTCCTCTGATGAAATCGTAAATTATTACTTGGATAAAACTGTTTTACTCTTGTCCTTTCATTTGCAAAATTTTGTGCAAATCGAGCTCTCTGATTATTGGACTCTAATTCCTGAGCTTTGGCCAATGCGTCGGGCAAATCTTCCGGACAGAGGGAAAATATAATATCTCTTAATGGAGCGTTAAGTTCAGTTATAAATATTCCAAGAGCCTGGTCTCTATTCTTTTTATTCAATTCTCTTGTTATTGGTGCGGCCCCTCCATAAGTCATAATGGTTTTATTAATCATCAATTTTTTGTTAACTAAATTATAATATTCAATGACCGTCATTGAGCCTTGTCGTAGAACACTCATTTCTTGTTCTATGATATGTATCGGACGTTTGTCCGAATACGCAAAATCGAGACGCGCAATTATCGCGTCAAAATTTAACACAGTACCATGGTTGGTTAATGTGTCATTTGCTTCTAGTGTAATTTTGTTACGTAAAATCGTAAGGGCTGCGAAGTACTTTCGGCTACCTCTTACATATAAGCTCATAACGTTATGTGCGGCTTCGCGCCAGCTAACATAAGCGTTTATCCTTCCTGAGAATTCTGGTAAGGATTTTATAACATCTAGTGACTCATGACACTGAATGTTGTCATTTATTATTTCCGTCTGAAAATCTGTTACTCTGTGTGTTTCAATTTCAACTTGATTTTTTAATCTGTCAATTTCTTGCCTTATTGTAATATTGCTTTCCGCAATTAGGCGCGTAATTAAATCTACCGTTAATCCTGCCTCATTAGTCATGATTAATTATTATTATTTTGTTAGTTTAGAGAAAGAACTTTATTATTATTTTATACTTGTATAATCTCTTCTAGGAAGAGATGCTCTTCTATTCTGGAGGGTCCTTTTATGCAGGATTCGCAGAATTGAGCTAAGTTATGGGGGTCTTTTTATTTTGTTATGCGGCTGGTCGAGCACTAATTTATATTTGTATAATCTCTTCTAGAAAGAGATGCTCTTCTATTCTGGAGGGTCCTTTTATGTAGGATTCGCAGAATTGAGCTATGTTATGGGGGTATTTTTATTTTGTTATGCGGCTGGTCGAGCCCTAATTTATATTTGTATAATCTCTTCTAGGAAGAGATCTGGAGGGTCCTTTTATGTAGGATTCGCAGAATTGAGCTAAGTTATGGGGGTCTTTTTATTTTGTTATGTGACTGGTCGAGCCTTAATTTATATTTGTATTTTATCGCAGTTAATCGCAGAGTTTTTTGTATTTATTTTAAGCTGGAGGGTCCCCCCGAAGGTGGTGAATCGCAGCTTTAATTTATTTTATTATTGGTTGCACAAACTAGGAATTATGTTTTATTTTTTTCTGGGGCACTTTTTCTCTTCGTGATCCCCACCGCAATTTTTACAATAGTATAATCTAATATACTTAGGTTTAATTTGGGTGTTCCCAATAAATATATATATATATATATATATATAATTTATAATTTTAACATATTTATTTTAATTTTAACTTACTAATATGTATATTCCGTCGCTGTCAATTAATTCCCGCTAATGATGCTGATAATAGTTGCTTTAGATACAGTAAGCTGGTCAATTCCATGAAAAATCGCACTAGGCTCGTTGTTGAAGCTAAGGGGGGTCATATGTATATGTGACGATGAGTGGTCTCCCTCCGAAATCCCTTTATTTTCTTGCTGTTCTCTGCTTTTGTTGCCGCTATTTATTGTTCTTGTTGTTTTATAATTATTTCTGCTACTGTTGTTGCCTCTATTTATTGTTCTTGTTGTTTTATAATTATTTCTGCTACTGTTCTTGCCTCTATTTATTGTTCTTGTTGTTTTATAATTATTTCTGCTGCTGTTGTTGCCTTTGAGTTCTTGCTTTGTTTTTGTTGTTAGTGTTCTTAAGCACTTGCTTTGTTCTTGTTGTTTTTAGCTTTGCTTTATCTGGTATTAGTTCTTTTAATTGACCCTCTTTTTGTATTTGTTGGGGCGTGTTATCACTTTGAATATGTTTTGATTTTCACTTAAAATCTGGCTTTATAATTCATCAATTTTTAACTGAGATAAACAAGCAAAACGATCCGTTATTTGAACTTTTTATTTGTAGTAAGCACTTTTTTTGAATTCCAGCCCCACGTTGGGCGCCAATTAATTCCCGTAACGAGGGAATTTTTAAAAAAATATATTTTTATATCCGCGAACGCGCGGATTAAAAGAAAACGCTTGTAGTTAGGGTGGATTGCCAGATACAAATCAAAACTTTATTTCTAAAATACTAGTATTTAAACAATTTTGTTTTATTTACTTAAGGTTAAAGCTGAAGTGTAAGCATCAGCTTCATTGAATCCAGAACAAAGTGTTAAATTACATTTTTAGGTATGACAGCAATTTCCAGCAGAACGTTAAGCGTTCTGTTTTCTTTACAAATGTTATTGTTATGCCTTCTTGTGAGGGCGAGCGATATTGCTTTGATAAAAATGGATTATTGGAATCAGGACGGAAAAAGCATATTGAATTCTTAAATCATCAAAAACGTTAATTAAGATTTTTAATTTATGAGGTAGTGTAATTGCAGAGTGCAAAGATTCAATTTTGTTTACAGTTATGGTAAGGTTTCTATGCGGAGGATATCGTTAACTTACATATCGACGCTGATTTTTGCGAGCCACGGAAAAATATTTTAGAATTGACAAATATTGTAAGTCGACAACAGCTATGTTTCGTTCTTAGAACAAACACCACAAATATGTTCAATTTATGATTTTTAGCTTTTGCCATCGTCGCGAAAAGACGCTTACCGGCAAAGGCATGCTCGGGTAGATGTTGCGGCGTCTGTTTTTATACTCTCGCAACAAAGTTGAGATATCATGAGGAAACTTGGTACACGTATTTCTTTACTCCATAAGAAGGTTAAGTTCGAAGATGGGCAAAATCGGCCCACTGCCACCCCCACAAAATGGCGAAAACCGAAAACCTATAAAGTGTCATAACTAAGCCATAAATAAAGATATTAAAGTGAAATTTGGCACAAAGGATCGCATTAGGGAGGAGCATATTTAGACGTAATTTTTTTTGAAAATGGATGTGGCCCCGCCCCCTACTAAGTTTTTTGAACGTATCTCGGAAACCACTATAGATATGTCAACCAAACTCTATAAAGTCGTTTTCTTCAGGCATTTCCATATACAGTTCAAAAATGAGAGAAATCCGATAATAACTACGCCCACCTCCCATACAAAGGTTATGTTGAAAATCACTAAAAGTGCGTTAACCGACTAACAAAAAACGTCAGAAACACTAAATTTTACGGAAGAAATGGCAGAAGGAAGCTGCACCCAGGCTTTTTTAAAAGTTGAAAATGGGCGTGGCGTCGCCCACTTATGGACCAAAAACCATATCTCAGGAACTACTTGACCGATTCAATGAAATTCGGTTTATAATATTTTCTTAACACCCTAATGACATGTACGAAATATGGGTGAAATCGGTTAACAACCACACCTTCTTCCAATATAACGCTATTTTGGATTCCATCTGATGCCTTCTCTGTAAAATATATACATTAGGAACCAATGATGATAGCGGAATAAAACTTTACACAAATACGGTATTTGAGTTGAGGTATCCCTTGTGGAAAAATTTTCGTGATCGGACTATAACTTTTCAAGGTCCCTGATATCGATCACGAAGAACTCAGTGCCTAACCTAACCTAACCTAATTTTTCACCGAAAATATCGATAAATCTCTCAGATATTTTCATGTATAGTAATTCAGAGGGCATAATTTTTATACTCTCGCAATAAAGTTGCTAATAATGGTATATATCGTCAGATATATGGTTACATACATATACCAAAATGATCAGGGTGACGAGTAGAGTTGAAATACGGATGTCTGTAATGAAAGAAATATACGTAGGATACATTTTGCTATTTGTAAAAATGTATCTTTAGAATTTAAAAATATAACATTTAATTATTAAAATATTTTACACTTATTACTTCTAAGTCAAACCTGTATAATCTTATTCATGTAAGAAATAAAATGTGCATTAGCTTCGAAAAACGATTGTTTTTGTTTTTGTACATAGTCCACAATACAGTTAATATACATGAAAATACAATTCAATACTCAAAGTACACAAATTGATCTAATCTAATTAATTTTACAGCAAAATAAAAAAATATGTAAATGACGGATAATGAAATCCCGATTATCACTTTATCATGCGAGAGTGTAAAATGTTCGGTGACACCCGAACTTAGCCCTTCCTTACTTGTTATGAATGAAGCGAGGTCGCTTGTGGAATTTGCGCCTGCGTTTATGAATGAAATCGTTTTTGTTGTAAAATTTACTATATTTTGGCTTCGCCAATTTGTCTTCCATATTGACTTGTGATGCTTCTGCTTTTAAACAATTGTTTTTTTTTTTAGAACAAATTAAATTTTTTGTTGGTGAAATATTCACATGTGTACGCATATGTATGTTTGTATGCTTGTGAATTATTTGTTCGGCAATGTATGCAAACATATGTACATTTAAGTTTAAATGAATAGGGTGGGCCATATAAAATTTTAAATTTAAAAAATCAATAAAAAAAACGGCTTGATATTTTTCAAAGGTCTAACATTTATTTAAAAGCTTGAGTCTCGTATTTTATATCTTGAATTGTTTCTGGATGGTTGGCGTAACATTTATCTTAAACAGCTCCCCACAGAAAACAGTCCAACGGAGTTAAATCGCAGCTTCTGGGAGGCCTATTCACATCACCTCTTTTGCTGATTTTTCGAATTTCGAAGATAGGGCGTAAAAGATTGAGTGTAGCGTTTGCTGTATGGCACGTAGCGCCATCCTGCTGGAACCAAATGTTGTCCAAGTCTCCCGCTTCAATTTGCTTGAGGAAAAATTCGGTTAACATTGCGCGATATCGCTCATTGATGGTTATGGCGGTTCCTTCTTCATTTTCGAAGAAAAATGCGCCGATGATTCCACCAGACCAAAATCCGCACCATACAGTGATTCGTTCTGGGTGCATTGGCTTCTCGACGATTACGTGCGGGTTTTCTGTGCCCCAAATGCGACAATTCTGCTTGTTAACGTAACCATCGAAGTGGAAATGAGCCTCATCCGAAAAGATGATTTTTCGGTAAAATTGACCATACACTTGACTTACCACTTTGAAAAAAGGTTTTCAATATTTCCAAGTTTTCTTCTAGTGAATAGCGACCCATTTCGTAAATTTTAGACTTTTTTCTGAATATCTGTCGCTTTCCGAATGGTATTTGATGTTTCCAATGTCGAAATATAGATAACTCAAATTTAAAACGCCCATCCCATATATGAACATGTACATAGATCAATGCGCGCACATGTAGTATATTGATAAGTGATAACATCATGATTTGAATTTCTGAACGCGCACATGCGCCGAAACTGTGTAATGGAACCCTACTGATTGTGACGCAGCTATCGAATATAAAGGGGGAAGAATGCTTGATTCTACAAATTCCTTTGAGTTCTAGCGATTTGCCATTTCAGTGAAAATGTATTCCGTTTCCTTGCATTTGAGATGACAATCAGCAAGACACAAGGATACTCGCATAGTGTGTGGCAGAAATTTGAAAAGTCTATGTTTTTCACACGGCCAGATATACGTGGCGTGCTTAGGAGTTGGAAAACCATCTTTTCTGCACATTTACACACCCGAACAGAAACCAAAAAATGTTGTTTATCAAACTGCGCAGAAAAATTGCAAATAAATGATTTTCAACACAACATAAATTTAACTTTCTTTTCATTTCATAGCAAATAATTTCACGCAGGACAACGACTGGGTCAGCTAGTTATAAATATATTCGATTACTGAGTGATATTTCTAACATATATTTTTATTGAAATAAAATTTGGTATAATTTCCTGGGAGCATTATAGAAAGCCTTTTACTGATTCCGAGCTACTAAATAGAAGTCTACGGAACTGTGTTCGAGTACTCATATAAATTCGCACACTTTACTAACCAAATATCAACAAGGGATATAAACTGCTAACTTTATAATTTTTTATGCCAAGATATACTTGTAGTTGTAGAACTATAACAAAAGTGACCATTTTCAAACAGATGGGTGATGTGAATAAGTCAAATCAGGCAAAACAGACCAAAAGTATCGTCAAATCAACCAAACAAGAAGATAGACAACAATGAAAGAAATTGCACCGACAATAACAGCAAATTAAAGCACTGTTTTAACAACACCACAATACTTTTTCATCACCAAATAGAAGGCGTCACAATTATTGGTTATCACAGCGATTTACACATAATTAAACAGCAAAATCAAAAGTAAAATAGAATAAAAACAGATTAAACAATGGCGTGATTGAATTCAGGTGAGAGCAGAGTGAGGGGGAAAAAAATTGGGTCATTTCAATTAAATATGCTCGAAAAATTTTACTTTTTAAACAGCTTCATCGTATGAATCTTGAGAGGTATTGTGGTATGTGAACAAACATTGTTTTCATACAATCGCTGATATCTATTGATTAGTTTTAGGTGTTAAAGTATTTTTTAAGTATAGTAAATAGTTTTTTTATACATAATTATTATTATTATTTTATTTTACTTTATTATACCAACCTGTAAAACAAACTTCCTTAAGTATTTCTAAAACATCTTGGGAAATATTTTATAAACCATGAAATGATATACATATCCGCTCTTACTACTTTTTATAATAGAAATCTACATACTCAACATTCTATCACCATTAAGTACAATTAAACAGATGCACATATCCTACCTTCGTTTAGTAAATATGCTAAAATTTTCTAAACATTTACAAAGAAATTACTAGCATTTGTATGTGTGCGTAAATTTCACCATGCATAACTTTAGTGAAGTTGACTTAATTTAAGTTGGTTGTATCAGAAATTTATACCAAAAGAAATACCAAAAAATCTAGGCATTTCCCTGCAAAAATTTGAAGACCACGTAGTCCAATTAGATCATGTTTCGAAGTAGGGGCGATGAAACCTGGTTACATACTCAACCACAAGTTATGCTGCACTGGACCATGTCTGAAATTGAATATCGTCGTTTTCGTCGTTGTTCGGCAATTTGATTCGGTTATTTTAGCAATGGATATCATAAAATTAACGATATTTTTAAATATATCGTATTGAGATATCGATCTATTTTTTCTTAAAATATGATTGAATATTATTTTAATATATTTCAAAAAACATTTATTAACATTCATATCACTTATTTATTGCTACGTTGAAGAATTTATTACTTTGTGAATGCGCTCTTATTTGTTTAAAAAAACGATAAATCGTTGTGCTCAAATTATGTGTATCGCACACCCCTATATTTGCTCATGTGAAAATTGTCGTGGTGAACGCAAGTGATTAGTGGAAATTTTTACAAATAACGATTTCGTGGATTTTGGTGAGTATAGTGAGTGAAAATTTTTATAATTGTTCGAATAATTTTGTAATAAGGGCAAAAATAAAATGAATTGCGCAAAAAGGTTTAAACGGCTTTTTAAAGCAAAAAGAGATATATATGAAGAGCAATTAGCTGTTAAGAATGAGGCGTATGCGCAAATTCGGGGAAACAATGCCGCTACTGCGAATGTTGCGCATTGCAATTCTATACATTGTAATGATGCGACAAGCGAAGAACTTCCATTACAAAAAACTTTGCGCGAAAAAATTAGAGCATGGCAAATAAAAAATAGAATCGGTCACAAAAGTTTACGAGAGCTTTTATTTATTTTGAAGGAAGAAAATTTGGACGTGCCCTTAAGTCCTTCAGTTTTTATGGACTTGAAAAATGAAGAAGTCTTAATTGAACAAATTCCTCCGGGAGAATATGTTCATCTTGGCCTTAAAAATCAAATTCATAAAATTGAAAGTATTGTGTAAGAATATAAGGAAATTGTATTTGACATTAATATTGATGGCCTGCCATTATTCAACAGTTCAAAAACTCAACTTTGGCCAATTTTAATACGAATAGTTAATATTTCAAATATATCTATATTTCCGGTAGGTATATATAAAGGCAAACAAAAGCCAAGTGATATTGATAAGTTTTTGAACTATTTTGTCAACGAATTTCAGTTTCTCAGTGTAAATGGGTTAGAGTTAGGCGGTAAAATATATAATTTAAAAATTAGATCGTTAATATGTGATGCACCAGCTAGAGCATTTGCTTGTGGTATTCCACATCACACATCAGCTCATGGCTGTTCAAAGTGCACAGCAGAAGCAAAAAAAAATTAGAAATACCCTTGTATATCCCGCGAAAGTAGGAGAAAGTGTAAGTGATGAAGATTTCGATCTCCGAAGACACATTGATCACCACCAAATAAGATTTCGCACAATTAAAACCCCATTTGAAAAAATAAATTTAAAAATGATAACACAAGTACCTTTAGATCCAATGCATTTAATCGATCGTGGAGTTATGAAAAAGTTTTTAGTTAGAATTTTAAAAAATAAATTAAGTTATGAAAAGCGACTATCTGTAACAAATAAAATAAAAATTTCCGATCATTTGTAATCACTTAAAATTCATATTCCGAAAGAATTCGTCCGTCTACCTCGAAGTCTTGATGAAGTTGCACACTGGAAAGCTACCGAATTCAGACAATTTTTGCTTAACACAGGTATTTTAGTTCTAAAAGATAAAGTGCATGAAGATATATATTATGAGTTTTTGTTATTACATTGCGCTTGTAGATTGCTGTCATGCCCAAAAAATGTAAATGCAAATTTAAAAACTACGGAAGACGCCTTGAAATTATTCGTTGAAAATTTTCCCAAAATATTTGGAGACGATAGTGTTTCATCCAATGTCCACAGTCTACTGCACTTAGTTGATAGTGTAAAAGCGTTAGGATCTATTCAGAATTTTTCTGCATATGATTTCGAAAATTTTTTGCAAACCTTAAAAAAACAAGTTAGAAAACTAACAAAAATTTTAAAACAATTAACTAATATAAATACATATTCTGACTTTATAGTTGAATCTAAAATTACAGGATTTAAAGAAATAAATTCAAATATTAAAGCTTATTCCAAACTGAAGTAGTTTTTTAGCACAAAAAGTCCAAATAATATCTGTTTAATCTACCCTTTTATTATTATAAATATTCAAGCTTTTGAAAAATCAGATTCCGGCTCTGGGGTAATAATTGGAAGACGATATGTTAATATCACTAGTTTTTTCAAAGAACCTTTAGACTCCTTTCCAGCCTTGGGTATATGTTTAGCTGATACTGCACCCAGAACTGAGAATGAAGTACTTTCAGTTGAAAACATAAGTTGTAAAATGTTATTAAATGACTGCACTAATTAAAATTTTTATTTTATTTATATACATGTGTACATATTTGAATTTGATCAAAATAAGCAAAACTATAGAGATGGAAACAGCTGGAAAGCTCCGCCGTATGAACGCTGGAATACCCCAATCATTTGTAGGTAAGGGAACTACTGATTTTTAAATTTATACTGTTTGTTCTTTTAATTATATTCGTAATTTTTATTACTTAGATAGCTCCAATTATGGCTGCAATAAATGCAGCAACCTCGAAAAATTACTGACGGATAAAATTGCGGAATTGGCAGGTATGTTTAAAATATTACATATTTATAATCAAATAAACGTTATCAACATACCCACTTTCATTTATTTTTCCAGAATTAGTTGAAAATCAAAATAAAGTAAGTATTATAATTTTGGCCGAACATTCGGTATTATTGGAGAAGCTGTCTCAAAAAGAGAAAGGAACTTCTTCTGCTGTTTCCAAATTTCCAATTAAGACAGATGCGGATATTACCAAGTTAAAGGCGGAGATAACGGAAAAAAATAGAGATTGCTATGTAAGAGTTATACAATTTATATCTTAAAATAACTGCTTATGTTAAAAGTCTAACCCAATTTCATTTTAAACTTTTTAGATTTCAGCAATACAATATTTACTGCAAGGAGAAATTGCAAAAAATTTTGAAAAGGTTTTTTCACGTAAATTCTGCCTTGAATATAACATATGTATATGTAATAGCCAACAAAAAATGCTTAAAGGATTTCAGCAATGTTTATACCGTTATTAAAAGTAAGGACAATTAAAATATTTATTAAGGACAAAACATTTTATATATGTATATCGATTTTTATTTATTTCAGAAGCAATTGGAAAAACATCCGTAAATGCGGAAGCTGAAATAAGGAAAGCTTTTCAAGTTGTTAAAAAGAGACATTTCCGGCAGGTTTCTGTGACCAAGAATCATAAGGAATAATAAAAACATAACTTAAACTAATATTTTTGATATATATAAATATGTATATATATATTTTTTTGATGTTTTTAATAATAATTTAAGTGTGATATAAGAAAATTCAAAAATGTATATAGTACAAATGAATTTCACAATTTTCATTTACATAATTTAAGTTTAATATACGTACATAAATTAAAAATTTTATAATAAAAAAGCAATAACAAGTAAAACCATTATTTTATTGGAAAAACAGTAGCTATTAGTACTCTTAAATGTGGTCCATTTAGACCACAATACTAGGTAGTAGACCGTGCCATGGGCTACTGTAAGTAGAATATATGTTGGACTAGACGAAGTAGTTTGGTATGTGGCCTTGTGTAAGTATAATATCTGTTGGTCTAAACGAAGTAGTTTGATGGGTGATCTTATGTTATGCAGTGTGAGAGCAGATGTGGTCCTCTCCAATGACATCGCAATGTTAATGTAACTATATTTTTTCCATATGTTTGGAACACTTCGGTCACTAGTGTTGATTACGTGGTCCTGTCAAACCAAGACTGGGTATAGCATATGCATATATACATAGGTATATGTGTGGTTTCTAAGAGTAAATATGAGATGTGCGTGCGTATTGCTTGGTCGAATTACTGTTTACATCTGCGGTAAACTAAAAATTATTCAGCAATTGGAAAAGTTACAAAAACTTTTATTGACAACATGTTCAATAAAAACTTTCGTTGCGTCAAGCGACTTTATAAATCTAAAAATAATATTTTAAAAATAAATTTGTTAAATTAATTAAATAATTTATGAATATATTACACAATTTTTTTTATATCATATAAACACTTACCACTTTTATATTAACAAAAAAAAAACATCATCTATTACCAATGTATTAGAATACTCTATTACCGTGTATTATGAATTATAACTACATATACTCACTTACCTCTCTTTTATATACGGGATATTTCATACCAAATTGACCACTTTTGAACCCCACCCCTTAAGATTTTGCTGAAACTTATCCATCCTTTTCTACCCTTTGAAAAACATTTTTGAGAATTTTTTCAAAATTTTTTGTCCAACTTTAAAAAAGTTATGAGTTTTTCAAAAAAAATGGCTTTTTTATTTTCAAATAGCCATAACTTTTGTAGAAATTGACTTTTGGGGACCATTTTTTTTTTTGAATTTTTGTTTTTGAATGAACTTTTCGAGTAACTACACGAAAAAAATTTAACACGATCAATTACATAAAATAATCGGTTTTTTCGTCATTTTTTGGAAGTTCGCCATATTTGTTTTTTGTTTTTTTTTCATCAAAAAAACTTCAATTAATTTGACAACTATCCCTGCTAATCCCGAAGTGGGCCAATTTTATTATATTTTTTTTATTTATTTAAAAAAAAAATTGTAAAATTTTCAAAAATGAAAAAACTTTTCTTTCCGTAAACTTTATTTCTATGATACTTAGTTTAGAGTATCAATAATTTTATTGTCTAACGCGAATATTTTTATTTTGAAATCGCGATTAAAACAAAAGGCATATAAACTTGAAATTAACATTGAAATGAAAAAAAAAGTATTTTTAAGAGGCGATAACTGCATTAAGATGTGCATTTTTGTTGAGACCGGTACAAAGAGCCCATGCAACTGCTGAGTATACAGATCCTTTTGATTATTTTCTTTAACCAAAACTGATCTTATCTTTCAAAATTTGTTTTGAAATATTGAAGTGTAAGTGCCTAAAACTAATTTGTGTAACTTAATAGTTGAGCTTTTTATGATTAGTTATTGTGTAAAAGTGCTTGCAAGTAGCGATACTGTTATAAAAGTTACTAATACTACATATTATTAAATGAGGAATTTTGAAAGAAAGTATCAATATTTATGAGTAAGTACAAAAGTACAAGAATAGAATGGCCTACCATAGCACACTTTTATGTGGTACGCAATACAGCATGCAATTGTATGTTAAACGCCTGCTATCGACTGAACTCAAGTTAAGCATTTTCTATGTATTGACTGAAACTGTGACTACAATAGTCCATCTTCTCCTCCATGACTGAATTTAGCCATAATGCAATAATATTGCTCTTATGAATGAAGAATTGCAAAACACACACAAGCTTACATTGCAACTCCATGCAGATGTTTTCATAGCTTTTCTGTCATGAATTTTTTAAGGCTGTTGGATCCGACTACAGGAAATTTGTGAAAGGCATAGACTTTATCGGAAAATGCAATATTGATGTAAATTTTAGAAATTTCTTTATTGTCCACACATTTCTTGTGTAAATTTCAACTCAAAGTTCCAACAACTATTTTGTAATTGGGTGTAGGATTCTAATTATGAAGCCTTCTATCAAGCTAATACTAAATATACGGCTAAACAATGATTTGGAACATTAGAACTTTGTGTCATTAATTTTTTTAGGATGGACAGTTATTAACCAATTTAAAGATTGTAAAACATTAAAGGAAAATTTTTCTAATCTATAAATATGCTACTGTGCCCAAAAATAAGGTCTCATTGTGTTTTTTTTTTTTTGAAAATTCTTTATTTATTCTTCCAAATCCATTTCATCCCCTTCAAAGTGATCTCCTCTCGATCCAATGCACTTATGCCAACGGATTTTCCAATCTTCGAAACACTGGTTGTAGTCACTTTCCGCGATGGCCTTCAGTTCCGTCTTCACTGCGGCTTGAATCTCCTCTATCGTATAAAAGCGGTGTCCCCGGAGCGGTCTTTTGAGCTTAGTGAACAGCCAGAAGTCGCACGGCACCAGATCAGGTGAATACAGTGGTTGCGGAATGATATGGATTGCGGTTTTGGCGAAATGATCACGAATTACGTGGGCAGTATGGGATGGTGCTTAATCGTGGAGTAAAAACCAAGAAATGCCTTTCCACAATTCCGGCCTTTTTAGGCGGATAGCGTTACGCAAACGACGCGTAACGTTCAAATAATATTCCTTGTTGACTGTTTGACGGGTTGGAAGGAATTCATAATGCACAACACCACGATAATCGAAGAAAACAGTCAATATGATTTTTTTGGTCTCGGCTCTCTTTTAGCACGATATTCGCTCGATTGATCGGTTGTTTCGAGGTCGTACGCATAGATCCAAGTCTCATCGCCAGTTATGATGCACCTCATGTCACCATCGCAGTTGGAAAGCATCGTTTTACACACTTCAACGCGACGCCTTTTTTCCAAAAAATTCAATGTTTTCGGTACCATTCGAGATTTGATGCGCTTGAGGCCCAAACCAACCTTCAAAATGGTATTAGCTGAGCCTTTCGATATGCCAACTTCATCAGCAAGGTCTCTAATTGTTAATCGACGGTTTTTCAACACCAAATCTTTGATTTGTTGAACGTGAGCTTCGTCGGTTGAGGTTGATGGTCGCCCTGGACGCTCTTCGTCTTTGACACGTTCACGGCTGGCTTGGAACTCACTATACCACTTGTAAACATTTTTTTAGACGTAGCCTCATCACCAAAAGCTTTCTGCACCATCCTCAGCGTATCCGCAGCAGAAAATTGATTCCGTAAACAAAATTTAATGCAAATTCTTTGCTCAACAAATTTCGACAAAAAATGAAAAACTCACTTTTAGCAGCTCACAAAACGACACGTATCTCAAACACTAATGAATACTTTGACATGAAATTTGACATAAATGTGACTGACATTACTACCAACCTAAAAAAAATAATTCCCCAAATCCCTCGACGCGCACAGTTTAAATTCAAATGTCACCTTTTTTGGGCACACTATTATTTATAAATTATTTTTTCTATAAAGCGGATATTCTCATATTATTTTCACTAATCAGAAAAAGTTCAACTTGGTTATTAAGCTGTGTTATGCAAATAATATGTTATAAAAATCATGATTCATTGACGAATGAAATATAATATGACAGAGCATTTTGTATTTCTTCTTACTTAGTAAGAACAACAGGCAAATCCACAAATGGGCGGCTAAGTCAGCTAGACATCTCACTAGCTAAAGAACAAAAGCTCTGATCCAGTCAAATAATGTCATGCAGAGACATGAAAGGGCAAATGCTCACACACTAGAATTGGGCGTATTTGCCATCTGTTTTATACATTTTCAATATACCTCTTTTATTATATCTATTGGGAATGCGAACTCTTTTGTAAATTATTGGCTTACTTTAGCACATTGGGTACATTTGTTACAAACATTTATACAACATTTTTGCAACATTTCAATAAAAACTAATTTTACTCAAAAGCCAAATCGAAAATGCCATTGTGTGAAAAAAGGGACAAGGCTGTTGAGTGGACTTGAAAACTTAAATTTGAAAGTCCTGCATGAATAAATATCTATTTGGAAATAAACTGAAACGTGTTTAAATATAAATGCAAAAAATGTACTTGTGTCTTCTTATCACTTAACATATACACACATACATATATTCCAATTGAATTGTTTCGAAAACTATTTAAACAAAGGCAATGCGCCTTCATACATATATGCTAAGTAAAAAAGAGTAAACCTATGTAAGTGGTATTAATTGCAATGAATGAATGAATTTTTGTAGCAGATGGTAGATATATACCACATCTAAAATTCGTATGTAGTATTTATAGATATTATGTTTCAATTATAAGACGAGTACAAATGAATACTCTATTACTATTCGAAAAATCATTATAGCAAAAACGGGTAGTAATATCGGAATGATTTCGGAAATAGTAGGAATTTATCCATTTTCTTAAAAGTAAAAAAAACAAAGACACTGCGTTTGTATGAAAACAGAAGCTTCTCAGTATCGTGCTAAAATGCACAAGAAGGCTCCAACGCTAGATAACCTAGCGCCAATAATTATATATTAAAAAATATATCTTTGATTTTAAATTTCCTCAAAGGAGGGGACTACGTTCTAAACATTGAGGATTAATTTGAAGGCGACATTATTGAATAATTAAATATTTTTCGTTTTATTTAAAATTTCCAGGATTATACTAATATTTCTAAAAGTAAAATCTGAGATCAAAGTTTGTTATTATAAATTAAAAATAATACTAATAATTGTAGCTAAACACTGTTACTCAGATAACAATTGGCAGAAATAAATTCATTGCTAAATAGCATACTTACTTAAAACTGCAGTTGATATCTAGTCTAAAATCCTGAATTATTAAAAACTTTTTCTTTAGCTAAGAATTTTTTTGATTTCCTATACACCCTTTGATTTCAATTCCAAAGTTCAATTATGATTTTCATTCCTTTTTTTAATATTTCCGAGTCATCAACTAATAACCAATCCTCACTGCGGCTATTAACTAAAAAATCTCCAACTGAAATGCAAAAAAAGTTGAAGTGAAATGAAAACAACTTTACCGGTGGAAATTTGCATAATTGTGGGTTGTTAATAGAAGTTGTAAGTCACTTAGTCATTTACCGTCACCGCAATGCAAGCAGGTGCCCTCAGCACATTCAACAAGCTTTATAACTGGTTAATGTGCTTAAAGAAACTTACAAAATAGAACGAAATAAAGTAGTAATAACGGGTGATTTTTTTGAGGTTAGGATTTTCATGCAGTAGTATTTGACAGATCACGTGGGATGTCAGACATGGTGTCAAAGAGAAAGATGCTCAGTATGCTTTGACATTTCATCATGAATAGACTTACTAACGAGCAACGCTTGCAAATCATTGAATTTTATTACCAAAATCAGTGTTCGGTTCGAAATGTGTTTCGCGCTTTACGTCCGATGAGCGATGAGGCTCATTTCTGGTTGAATGGCTACGTAAATAAGCAAAATTGCCGCATTTGGGGTGAAGAGCAACCAGAAGCCGTTCAAGAACTGCCCATGCATCCCGAAAAATGCACTGTTTGGTGTGGTTTGTACGCTGGTGGAATCATTGGACCGTATTTTTTCAAAGATGCTGTTGGACGCAACGTTACGGTGAATGGCGATCGCTATCGTTCGATGCTAACAAACTTTTTGTTGCCAAAAATGGAAGAACTGAACTTGGTTGACATGTGGTTTCAACAAGATGGCGCTACATGCCACACAGCTCGCGATTCTATGGCCATTTTGAGGGAAAACTTCGGACAACAATTCATCTCAAGAAATGGACCCGTAAGTTGGCCACCAAGATCATGCGATTTAACGCCTTTAGACTATTTTTTGTGGGGCTACGTCAAGTCTAAAGTCTACAGAAATAAGCCAGCAACTATTCCAGCTTTGGAAGACAACATTTCCGAAGAAATTCGGGCTATTCCGGCCGAAATGCTCGAAAAAGTTGCCCAAAATTGGACTTTCCGAATGGACCACCTAAGACGCAGCCGCGGTCAACATTTAAATGAAATTATCTTCAAAAAGTAAATGTCATGAACCAATCTAACGTTTCAAATAAAGAACCGATGAGATTTTGCAAATTTTATGCGTTTTTTTTTTTTAAAAAGTTATCAAGCTCTTAAAAAATCACCCTTTAGAAACGATATTTAAAATAACGTTAAAAAGCACAATGTATGGCAAACTAATGGTACAAAGGTGGTAAAAAACTTGCAATCGAAAAAAACGCGCTTATTAAAGCCGCTTAAATTAGCAAATATACAAACACTCACATATATAAACTATCACACAACAAAGAAAATTATTGTCGTCTAGAAGAAACGAGCAGAATGAATTGGCATAAGCATGATAACAAACCGGACTATAAATGACATAACAAAAGAAATGGTTGCCATTGCTCACTACGCAAGTTGCAGCAGGTGATTGTACCAGCCAAATAACAGCTTGACCTATTTCAATTCAAACTGCTGAACTCCTCGGTTCTTTGTATCCTTGAGTATTCGAGTATGAGAATACATATATATTTTACATTTACAGCTTTTTTTTCTTTTAAATTCTTTTAATTAAAATCTTTATGCAAGTTTTTGTTTGAGGTTTTGTTGTGCACTTACCAGTCCTGATTTGCACATATTTTCTTTGACTCGTGATGAGATGGAATGAATCTTTGCAAAGGTAAGAGTAATTTTGCTTATGTCATATGTATAATACTTACCGCCTTTAATTTTATACATACAAATATATTATTATATATTTATGTTTTTCTTGCCGTGGTACACAAATAGTTTTCTCTAAACATTCTGCCCAGCTTACTTTACTATATCTTTTACAATTTTTTTTTAAGTTTTTTTTTGCTATTTAAAAGTTATATACGAGTAGTGTAATTTTCTCTACCTTTTATACTAAAATACTATTTAAAAGCTATATACGAGTAGTATAATTTTCTCTACTAAGGCAACATGTTGCTACAGATGATGAAAATTTTGTTTACTTAACGGTTTTGTATCACCTAAGTTTAAACACGAAATTTGCTTGAAATTGGTCATGTTTAGTAATGAGCAAATTTCGTGTTTAAACTTATGTCCAAAAATTGACAAAACCTTACTAAAGCTTTTCATGGACACAGGTATAAAGTACAATATATGGACACCAGTATCTGTTGCTGATTTTTTACATTGGTCATTCTGTGAATTCTAGTTTTGCAATTTGGGAAGAATATTTTTATATTGACACCAAGTCCCTGTGACAAGAATAGCTAAAAAAGGATCAATACTTTCTATAGCCCGACCATACCTAATATAAATATTTTCGAACTTGCGATTAACTTGCAAAGAAGCAACTCTAAAACGTCATTTTATTTTTTGCAACACTGGTTTGCAAATTATCAGCTGTTGTCAAAAATAAAAGCAAACAAAGAAAAGAAACGGAGCAAACAGGTTTAAACAGAAAAAGAATTAAACGTGAAAAACCAAACAAAAAGTGGAGCGAAAAAGAAATCCAAAGCATACTGGATTTCTTGCAGGAAGCTTCAGAAGTAGAGGTAAGTGATTTAAGTGATTTATTTCAACAATTTATGTAACAATAATTTAAATTTTAATAGGCACTAATAGCTAAAATTTTTTATAAAAAGCTCATTGAGAGCACAAAAATAGACGCCACGTGGGATTTTATAACGATTTTAATGTCGTGGAAACCAAACTGGCTTAAGCTATGGAATATTATACCTGGTAAATGGGATGGGATTGGAGGATGGAGTCATGTGTAGAAGTTTACGCAAGTGAGGAAAGTTCTCTGATCGCCATTCACTTGGGAGTGGCCAGAAACGATTCTTTTACATATGACTCAAGCAGCTCACGACTTCCGGTCTTTGACCAAGTATCCTCTGGGTAGCCTAAGAACATCCGTTTGAAGGCGAGCTAAAGTGAGAAGGCGAAACATCCCCCTGCATAAGGTTGTGCGCTGGGTTTGGGACCCGCCACGTAAAAAAACACCCCCAATGAAAAGGAAAAAACAGCCTCGGATGAGAGACCCACCTTATGATGACGACCACAGCAAACGAAATAAGGACTATGATTTGAGGGCATGCACCTGGAATGTCCGGTCCCTTAATTGGGAAGGTGCCGCTGCCCAGCTGGTAGATGTCCTCGTAAAGATAAAGGCTGACATCACCGCCGTCCAAGAAATGCGATGGACGGGATAAGGACAGAGACGAGTAGGTCCTTGTGACATTTACTACAGCGGCCATATAAAGGAGAGCAAGTTTGGCGTTGGATTCGTGGTGGGAGAGAGACTCCGTCGCCGAGTACTATCATTCACTCCAGTGAATGAACGTCTAGCCACAATCCGCATCAAAGCGAGGTTCTTCAACATATCGCTGATTTGCATCCACGCCCCACGAGTGCTTGGAGCGCACTTATGAAAGATGCCCCCGCCACGATGTCAAAATCGTGCTTGGCGACTTCAACGCCAGGGTGGGCAAAGAAGGTATCTTTGGCACTACGGTCGGTAAATTCAGCCTCCACGAGGAAACAACCCCAAATGGGTTGAGGCTGATCGACTTCGCCGGGGCCCGAAATATGGTTATCTGTAGTACTAGATTCCAGCATAAGAAGATACATCAAGCTACCTGGCTGTCTCCGGATCGAAAAACCACCAACCAGATCGATCATGTTGTGATAGACGGAAGACACGTCTCCAGTGTTTTAGATGTGCGTGCGCTCCGAGGTCCTACCATCGACTCGGACCACTATATTGTTGCAGCCAAAATTCGCACCCGCCTCTGTGCAGCAAAAAACGCACGCCAACAAACACAAGGAAGGTTCGATGTCGAGAAGCTGCAATCACAACAGACAGCCGAACGTTTTTCTACTCGGCTTGCACTCCTGCTCTCTGAGAGCACTCGTCAACAACTCGGTATAAGGGAACTGTGGAACGGCATTTCAAACTGCTTACGTACAGCTGCAACCGAAACCTTTGGTTTTCGGAAAGTGCAAAAGAACAGCTGGTACGACGAGGAGTGCCATGTCGCAGCGGAGAGAAAACAGGCTGCTTACCTCGCAACGTTACGATCGACCACAACACGTGCGGGATGGGATAGATACCGAGAGTTGAACAGGGAAGCAAGACGCATTTGTAGACAGAAAAAGAAAGAGGCCGAAATTCGTGAGTACGAAGAGCTTGATAAGCTGGCCAACAGGGGTAATGCTCGAAAATTCTACGAAAAGATGCGGCGGCTTACAGAAGGTTTCAAGACCGGAGCATACTCTTGTAGAACCCCCGAAGGTGATCTAGTCACCGATGCCCACAGCATACTTATATTATGTCATATTATGGAGGGAACACTTCTCCAGCCTGCTAAATGACAGTGAACGTACAACGCCAGGAGAAGGCGAACCCCATTCCCCAATCGATGACGATGGAGCAGACGTTCCATTGCCCGACCATGAAGAAGTTCGAATAGCAATTGCCCGCCTGAAAAACAACAAAGCGACAGGGGCCGATGGATTGCCGGCCGAGCTATTCAAACACGGCGGCGAAGAGCTGATAAGGTGCATGCATCAGCTTCTTTGTAAAATATGGTCGGACGAAAGTATGCCCAACGATTGGAATTTAAGTGTGCTATGCCCAATCCATAAAAAAGGAGACCCCACAATCTGCGCCAACTGCCGTGGGATTAGCCTCCTTAACATCGCATATAAGGTTCTGTCGAGCGCATTGTGTGAAAGATTAAAGCCCACCGTCAACAAACTGATTGGACCTTATCAGTGTGGCTTTAGACCTGGTAAATCAACAACCGACCAGATATTCACCATGCGCCAAATCTTGGAAAAGACCCGTGAAAGAAGAATCGACACACACCACCTCTTCGTCGATTTCAAAGCTGCTTTCGACAGCACGAAAAGGAGCTGCCTTTATGCCGCGATGTCTGAATTTGGTATCCCCTCAAAACTAATACGGCTGTGTAAACTAACGTTGAGCAGCACCAAAAGCTCCGTCAGGATCGGGAAGGACCTCTCCGAGCCGTTCGATACCAAACGAGGCTTCAGACAAGGCGACTCCCTATCGTGTGACTTTTTCAATCTGCTGCTGGAGAAAATTGTTCTATATTACAAGAGTGTACAGCTGCTGGCGTATGTCGATGATATTGATATCATCGGCCTCAACACTCGCGCCGTTAGTTCTGCTTTCTCCAGACTGAACAAGGAAGCAACTCAAATGGGTCTGGCAGTGAACGAGGGCAAGACGAAATATCTCCTGTCATCAAACAAACAGTCGTCGCACTCGCGACTTGGCTCCCACGTCACTGTTGACACTCATAACTTTGAAGTTGTAGATAATTTCGTCTATTTAGGAACCAGCATTAACACCACCAACAATGTCAGCCTGGAAATCCAACGCAGGATTACTCTTGCCAACAGGTGCTACTTCGGACTGAGTAGGCAATTGAAAAGTAAAGTCCTCTCTCGACGAACAAAAACCAAACTCCATAAGTCGCTCATTATTCCCGTCCTGCTATATGGTGCAGGGGCTTGGACGATGACAACAACCGATGAGTCGACGTTGCGAGTTTTGGAGAGAAAAGTTCTGCGAAAGATCTACGGTCCTTTGCGCGTTGGCCACGGTGAATATCGCATTCGATGGAACGATGAGTTGTACGAGATATACGACGACATTGACATAGTTCAGCGAATTAAAAGACAGCGGCTACGCTAGCTAGGTCATGTTTTTCGGATAAATGAAAACGCTCCAGCTCTGAACCCGCCGCGGGTTCCGCTCCGTTGGAAGGACTAAGTGGAGAGGGACCTGGCTTCGCTTGGAATATCCAATTGGCGCCACGTGGCGAAGTAAAGAAACGACTGGCGCGCTGTTGTTGACTCGGCTATAATCGCATAAGCGGTGTCTATGCCAGTAAAGAAGAAGAAGAAATGGGATAATATCGATACGATTGTACGAATTTAGCCAAAAGCACATGCCAAATACCAATAAAATATTCTCTGGGTTTCATAAAGTATCGAAAATCTTTATATAAGGTATATGGAGGCTCAGGGAAATATTTCCCCAATTCAACCTGTTTTGGATTCACAGAGATACTTTTATCAAGAAGAGATTCTCTCTGAATTCCAATGGACAATTTTTGGTTATAAAGTGGCTTGATATTAGAGCATGTGCAAAGTTATATCCCGTTAAAAAGTCTTGCGGTATTTCCGCTAGTTGGCGCTGAAAGCGCGTAGTTGCAGTTGTATTCGTCGCATCGGGCCATGCTATACCTTTTTGGAAAGCTCATTTCACGCGCCAACACGTGTTTGATTGATTGTCGTTTCTTTTAAGTCGTTCGTGAGTTATAGCTCCGCAAACATGGAGCAAAATAAAAAGAAAATACGGCATATTTTATAGTTCTACTACAATAAAAGCAAAAATGCATCTCAAGCTGCCAATAAAATTTGTGCAGTTTATGGACCCGATACAGTTTCCATTTCCACCGTACAACGATGGTTTCAACGTTTTCATTCTGGTGTAGAGGTGGTCGAAGATGCGCCACGCTCCGGAAGCCCTGTCGTCGAAAATTGCGATAAAATCGCTGAATTGGTCGAAAGAGACCGGCATAGTAGTCATCAAACCGTTCTAAACTATTTGAAGAAGCTTGGAGTCACTAAGAAGCTCGATGTATGGGTACCACACGAATTGATTCAATAAAAATACCGCAAGACTTTTATGACAACCCATTATTTGCGCCCAGCAAATTTAGCATTAGTAGTTTAAGAGATATGTGAATTAAACTTATTAGAGGGCCGGGCCAAGCCTACTTTTTCAAAACATTCAACCGGCAGATGAACTTGCGATCCTCTGTCCAGAGCTAGAGTTTTATATATGGCATTTTATGGATTTTACTTATGTTGCTAAGAAATGTGTCTACCTGGTGTCATCTAGATATCTTAATTTTTACTCAAGTTTACGGCTTGCCCGGACGTACGGACAGTCACTCGCATTTCAAGTCGCGTCATCTTCCCAATCATTTGTATATATAACCCTATATCTCGATTTCATCTAGATCAGTTTTAAGTGATACTTACAATCCTTTGGTGAACAAAACTATTATACTCTGTAGCAACATATTCTTCAATTCGGCAATCCAAACTTGTGATATTTTAAGTTTAAAAGTAAAAAAAAAAACTGTAACCAAACTGTATGGCTATGATCTAGTATCGGTATAATTTAATTGAAGCTGATTAATAATCACTCCTTTGCAATGTAGGTGTTAAACACTGGTTGCAAAATAAGTAGATTTTTATACAAGAACATTTTATAATTTACATAGAAAATCATATCCCTTTGGCGGCGGGGTGCTATAAGGCAAACGACAATAAGGCAAAATTTGCTTTATTTCACTTTTAATTGAGAAATAGCACAAAAATTTTGAATTTGCCTAATTTCCAACCTCAGTTGGTAATAAAGCAAATTTTGTATTATTTCCCATTCATTACTTTTAATATTACTTGAACAGGCAATTCGCAAGTGTGTTGACTTTAATAGTTATGCAACAATACAATTCTTGGCGGGGGGGGGGGATCGGCGCGAGGACGGCACAGCGAGTGTGGCGCGGCGCGAAGGAGAGTTTTTTTAATAATTCAGTTTGTGAACCATGCTGATGGGCATATAATTTACCAATCTTGCGACAGTATTTAGTGTTACTAAAATCAACTGCCACACCAATTTTGCAATTTTTGTTGTAGCAATAGTAATATTTAATGCCGCCTTTGCTTGTTTGGAATCTATATATTTGCTCCTCTTTTGCAACATACAGAAGTTTGCTGTTTCTCCTCAAACCAGCTATTACTTTGTATTCCAAAATATTTTCCTCCTCCATTTCGCAATAATCACTAAATTTTCAACTGTCCGATATATTCTATTCTTGTATTATAAGAAACACGTGGCTAAATTACCTATTAGAACAGATGTTCTTCGAACTTACTGCTTACCAGCTGCATATAATTTTATCAAACGCATGTGCGTTGCCATGTGCAATGTTTTGCTTTATTGCTCAATTGTCAAATTTATTAGTTTGTGTTATTGCTCAACATATAAGGAAATATTGCAAATTTGCGTTATTTCATAATCAAGTGGGAAATAACACAAATTTGCATTATTGCCGTTTGCCTTATAGCACCCCGCCCCCTTTGGGCACCCCAAGCAATTATGCTCCGGAAAGCATATATAAAATTTTTTAGTTGATCAATTTCAGTGGTAATTTTTTTGCTTAAATTTTTCTTAGATAATTTTTTAAAATAAACTGCAAGAAACGCAGTTAAGTACCACATTAGAAAAATTGGATTGGTCCAAAGGTAAACAAAACCTTCGAAATAAATAAAAGAAATAAATCTGAATAAATGAAATCCAAACAAAGTTTTTTTCAAAATCGAGTTCGGTGAAAATTCGTGATTTTACAAGCGAAACTGAAAAATGTTAAAAGTGGATTTTTCCCAAACATGAAAGTAAAGCAAGCTTTTAAAAGCAATCGTACAAGGCTCAAAACAAATATATATAAATGCAAACAAAAGTTCGCAAAACTCAAAATCACTCACTTGCGTAATCGGCGCTTACACTATTATTAATGAATCACACTAATGGTTCGCCTAAAATAGCGATGTTTTTTCAGTGGAAGTTTGAAGTGGTGATAATTGCTTTTTTTTGCTTTCATTTAATTTGCTTTCATTTAATTTATCAAATTAATTTAGTGCTTTCATTGGAAGAGGCAGCAATTACTACCTATTTATATTTTCTTAAACTGATTATAGTTATAATAACACTGCAATGCACTTCTGCATATTACCTATATTAGGAGCTAAAAGTTTACACTAGAAGCTTTTCATAAGCGAAAATTCAGTTTCTGATATACAGTATCTATATATTATTACCGTAATTGTTTTCTCGACTTCTGCAGTTGTAGTAACTGTTACTGCTATACATCAAATGTATATTGGATAGTCGAAAAAGTCTTTTCGTATTTCGTCAATAGATATTGTTGCTGTCGTTTATCTCCAGTGCTACCAATTACATTGTGTCATAGCATATCAGTTTACCAACAAAAATTAAATTCGGGAAGTTGACAATATTATATAGTACACCGTGTTGTATGATTAACACCCAATGTGTATACAAACTAAATTCAACTTTGAAATTGAAGCACGAAGATCAGTTTCTCGTTAACATTCAACAAGCATTATATCTCAATAATGTTCTGTCATACATGTACCTATCTATATATGTGTATTGCAAATTAACTTAATAATACCATACATTAATACTCATCTACTAAACTTTGGTTTGGAAATGTTTAATGTATAAGAATTTGCTGAATGTTTTTGTTAAACAATTGAAATTTTTCATGTGTTCTTCACGCTAAAAAAACTTACAGGTATGTGAATAACGCGGCAAATAAATATGCAAGCTTATGAGCGAACTGTGCAACGATGGTTGTGCCATACGTTTAAAGAGCGGCGGGAGACAAAAAATTCAATTCTTTGGAATGGTATAAATGACCAAACAATTTTTTGCAGATTACTAAAGGTGAAGATTTTCCGCGTTGTGTCAGATACTTTTTATTTTTTTTTTAGCGTGAAGAACACATGAAAAATTTCAATTGTTTAACAAAAAATTATGTAAAATGTTATTATTTAAACAAATGGATCATGAAACAATATCTTTGTTGTAGCACGAAACGTTTTCTTTGACTTCACAATATTTCATCGATTTATCTCCAGTTATATCCATTTTACAATTTTATCGTGATTTAAATTTCAAGCTTCAATAATTTTAATAAAACAAAGAATTTTAACGAAAAATGTATATCACTGAGTATGCGTCTGATCCCCTTCCTAGTGAACTGCTAATTTTTAAAATCCGTGATTTTGCGAAATTTTCATGGACCACTTAACGCATTAGGTACAGGGGTCTCAAAAAAGTATTGACCTAATTCAAGCCATTTTTAACATACAGATATACCATTATCAGAGAAGTACTATTTTTGAATTCCAATTAAATATCTCATACGTTGACTCATATTTTCGATCAAGTCAACTATAGGTACTGGGATGCAAATATTCGGTACCTAGGGACTTGAACAGCTTTTGTTGGATTTGAACAATTTTCGATCATAAGGTGGCACACACTAATGGTATTATTTGTGCTAAGCTTAATCCCGTTATATTAATTTCTTCTCGGTTTGTGTCCTGAAAACCCAACGAATCAAGTGAAATTTACATTGTGCTATTTGAGAAGTAGGCATGGTTATTGTTCGATTTCGTCCATTTTCACAACGTCTATTAGAAATTTTAAAAAAATACCACGTACCAAATTTTAACGAAATCGGTTAAGATTTGGGATATCACCAAAAAGTAGGCGATGCCATGTCCATCGTCAGATTTTTACCCCGATTCCTATAAAGCCTTGTCATACCATCCTAGCGGCAAATCTTTTTCATCTCTGCCGCATTTAGTTATTAATTTATCGCGCTTTTAGAATTTTTGAACAATACCGTTATATGGGAAGTGAACAAGATTTTTATCCGATTTCATCCATTTTCACATTATAGGCAGGAGTTCGTGTAATATTTGTGCTAAGCGAATTTGATTGTTTTGGTTAGTGGTTTTGGAGATATATACATTAAACTTTTTAGAGAGCGAAGCCACGCCCACTTTGTATGTTTTCGGTTAATAGCGATTTGAGGGCGTGGTAGGGGTCTGATTACAACCATCTACGAACTCGAACTTACCTTTGTACTAAGAAACCTCATCAAGATATCTTAATTGTTACTCAAGTTCCAGCTTGCACGGACAGATTTCTACTTTTCTCCGTTCCTGGTCTTTTATATTTACATAACCCTATATATATCTCGTTTAGTTTTATGTAATACGCACAACCGATAGGTGAACAAAACAAGAACTAAAAAACGAGACTCTGTGTTCAATGGAATCATATTTTTTTTTTAGTTTGTCGATCATAGTCACCAAACGCCATTCCAAAAAAGGATGTTTTGGCTGTACTGAAAAATAGAATATCAAGAAAATATGAAACGTCAATAAAAAATGTCATTCAATTAATCCAAAATACCTGGCGGAATAATGAAAACGTTGTGCGCACTGTAAATACCTAGATAAGAATAAATACATACAAATTCAAATATTCATACAAAGTTTCATGCGTTTGCAAATCGAATATTTACTTAAAGTGCGACATTTTTAATTACCTGCAAAATGGCAGCTGTTAAAATGTGCTTCCACAGCACAATGGTTGGGTTCTTGCGCTTACTGAGTGAGCCCGAGTTTGTCCTTTCGAAGATGATGTTACGGTGATTTACATTGCGTTCAAAAACGATATTTAAGGTAAAATCACGGTATTAGGTATGGAAATGCTCGTTGCTGTTTATGTTTGTATATAGATCTCACATAGTATAAGTGGAACACTATTTAGAACTTCGTAAGGTTACAGCACCTCAAGGGCTTGGGGTGGATTTGAAAATGCGTCAAAAACTAACAAAGATGAGACTGAAGACTGAAGATTTTTTCAGCTACAAACCGCTTGTACTGATACTTGTAAGACGTGTTTATACACTTGCAACATGTTGCTACAGAGTAGTACAGTTTTGTTCACCTAATGGTCACCTAAAACTAAACGAGATAGATATATAGTTATATATATATAAATGAACTGGATTGCGAGAAAAGTTGAAATCTGGGTGACTATCTGTCTGGAAGGCATTGTCCGGAATAGCCTTGAGAGCCGAGATGCATGCTGTTTGGGTCCCCTCTGTCGTCTCAAAATGCCGGCCTTGATTAGGTGGCTGTTCACAAGAAAGGCGGTGCGAGCCGGGGCGTTGTCGTGGTGCAAATTCTAATGTTCAAGTGCTTCGTCACAATGTCATGAACCAGTGGACTGTCAGAGTTCACAACTTTGGGCACACTATTCACATCTTGTTTAAGTCGCATCAAACGTCTCTGTGGCAGATTTACCGAGTTTCACACAGAACTTTATCCTATCTCTGCTTAAGCGAATTCTGCATTTTCTGCTTATCCCACTCATATAAACACGTCGAAATAAGAGATGAGATAATCAAAACATTTTTAGTTCTTAACAAGTAAGCAAACTTTGGTATAAATAGCAGTAAAGATTGTAAAAGGTATTCAGTAAGAAATAACGATCAATAAAGGGAAGACATACGGTCTAAAGAAAAATATAGTTTCTTTACTCAACGCTAACACACTGCTAGCGTTTAACTGGGGGCTCAAATGCTCGTAAAACCATTTTATCCTCCGACGACTGAAAATAGGATAGAATAAACATTTTAAATTCCACGGAAAGTAGGATTTCCAACCATAACGTCCGGAAAAAGCGGATAACCAGTAGATTCTGTAACATTGGACAGCACCAATCCAGAGTTACGCACTGGCACTGAAAATTGATCACCAATTTCGAGAAGAACGCAGAAAAAAAAATGATTTTGATAACAACAGGAAACTAAAATCTACCACAAACATGGAGGAATAACATATGTAGCTAAAACAAAGGCCTTATTCCAAACGTAAATTTCATCATTGACAGAAATTGTGCAAAAACAATAAGACGACTTTACTGAACAACTGGCGTCAGTACAACAACAAAATCGTCAAGCGAGTTCAATTATTATACATGAGGACATCAAACTCAATATTACGGATTCAAAAGATATTGACATGGAATTTTGTAAGTCATTGCCAAAATTTGATGGCGACAAGAGTCAATATAGATCATGGAGATCACAAGTTTGGACCATCATGGCTGCAATTAAGGATTTTACTCAACATCCGAAATACTAAAGCTCTGGGGATAGTAAGAACCAAAATTACTGGAGCAGCTGCTGATGTTCTTACCAATCCCAACACGAACTTGAATTTTTACGCAATAATAAACCAATTGAAGTTCACCTTTGCAGACCAGCGACCCTCATACGTTTTGCTAGACGAGATGAGGAGATTACGTCAAGGAAGGAAAACTCTCGCAGAATTCCATAGCAAGGTATCAAAGGCACTCATCATAAAGGCAGGTCCTTTTCGTGCTGTCGAAAGCAGCTTTGAAATCGACGAAGGTAGTGTGTGTCGATTCTCTTGTCACGGGTCTTTTCCCAGATTTGGCGCATGGTGAATATCTGGTCGGTTGTTGATTTGCCAGGTCTAAAGCCACACTTAGGTCCAATCAGTTTGTTGACGGTGGACCTTAATCTTTCACACAATACGCTCGATAGAACCTTATACGCGATGTTGACGAAGCTTATCCCAGTTGGCGCAAACTGTGGGGTCCCCCTTTTTATGGATTGGGCATAGCACACTTAAATTCCAAACGTTGGGCATGCTTTCGTCCGACCATATTTTACAAATAAGCTGATGCATGCTCCTTATCAGTTCTTCGCTACTGTGCTTGAATAGCTCGGCCGACAATCCATCGGCCTCCGCCGCTTTGTTGTTCTTCAGACGGAACTTCTTCATGGTCGGGCAATGGAACGTCTGCTCCATCGTCATCGATTGGGGAATCGGGTTCGCCTTTTCCTGGCTTTGTACGTTCACTACCAATCAGCAGGCTGGAGAAGTGTTCCCTCCATAATTTAAATATGCTCTGGGCATCAGTGACTAGATCACCTTTGGGGGTTCTACAAGAGTATGCTCGGTCATGAAACCTTCTGTAAGCCGCCGCATTTTTTCGTAGAATTTTCGAGCATTACCCCTGTCGGCCAGCTTACCAAGCTCTTCATACTCACGCATTTTGACCTCTTCTTTTTCCTTCTGCAAATGCGGCTCGCCTCCCTCTTCAGCTCTCGGTATTTATCCCATCTCGCACGTGTTGTGGTCAATCGTAACGTTGCGAGGTAGGCCGTCTATTTTCTCTCCGCTGCGACGCGGTACTCCTCATCGTACCAGCTGTTTTTTTGCATTTGCCGAAAACCAATGGTTTCGGTTGCAGCTGTACGTAAGGAGTTTGAAATGCCATCCCACAGTTTCCTTATACCGAGTTGTTGACGAGATGTTATCAATGAGTTCTCCGTTGTTAGTGTGAAAAGTTGAGCCCTTCGGGCTCTGGTCAAGAAGTGTGCATTGGGCGCAGGATTAGTGGGCTGCGTTGCCGGGCGACCTCTGGTCCGTCCGTGTTTTCCGGGACCGGTTAGGCGAAGAACATGCCTCAGGGAACTAGGGTAGGAGCATAGACACCAAGGGTATACCCGTTCCTGTCTATTTCGGTCCGCCCCTTTCCACACGATACGCTGGTAAAACAAAACAGAAGACAATGAATATTTTTTTGAGAAATAATGGGTTGTCAAAAAAGTCTTGCGGTATTTTTATTGAATCAATTCGTGTGGCACCCATACATCGAGCTTCTTAGTGACTCCAAGCTTCTTCAAATGGTTTAGAACGGTTTGATAACTACTACGCCGTTCTCTTTCGACCAATTCAGCAATTTTATCGCAATTTTCGACGACAGGCCTTCCGGAGCGTGGCGCATCTTCGACCACCTCTACACCAGAACGAAAACGTTGAAACCATCGTTGTGCGGTGGAAATGGAAACTGTATCGGGTCCATAAACTGCACAAATTTTATTGGCGGCTTGAGATGCATTTTTGCCTTTATCGTAGTAGTACTGTAAAATATGCCGTATTTTCTCTTTATTTTGCTCCATGTTTGCGACGCTATAACGCACGAACGACTTATCAATCAAGCACATGTTAGTGCGTGAAATGAGCTTTCCAAAAAGGTATAGCATGATCCGATGCGACGAATAAGACTAGAACTACGCGCTTTCGGTCCCAACTAGGAAAAATACCGGAAGACTTTTTTGACAACCTAATAATACAACCAACGCTACGAGCAACAGTGATAATAGTAGCAACATCTATGCCGCGCTGATGAGTAGAGGACCTAGAGATATAAGCTCCTCTCAGGGAACACTAAGTTTGGATATAGACCCAGTTAAACGCGCACCGAGGTTAGGGAGATCGCACACAAACGCTCCGAGTGTCGAAAAGTCGACGAAGGCAAGATCGTCACCACCAGCCTTCCAAGCTAGCACACCACAGGCTAAGCAAACACTCTCATGTGTAGAGTACATGAGAGAACTAGGAGAGGAGATTAAGAAGCTAACGGAATGATGTGTCCACCAAAACGGCCAAAGGCGAAATGCTGCTAGAGTTAAAAGATGCGCAAAAGGAAAATACAAGCGACTTCACAAAAGAGATAGGTAAAGTTCTGGGGAATCAGGCAAAAATTAAAGCACTTACCCACGAAACAACGATAAAGATTCGGAACCTAGGCGAAATAACCTCTGAAGATGACATTTGCAGTGCTATACGTGCACAAATAATGGAGCTAGACGATATTGATAAAGCATCAATAAAAAGCATCAGAACGGTATACGCGGGCACACAAACAGCCGTGCTAAGCCTCTCTGTTTTCAGGCGAGTTTCCTACTTGACGCGAGGAAAATAAAAAGAGGATGGGTTGTTTGCCGGATCAGGGAGAGACCGAGCCTTAAGAAGTGCTATAGGTGCTTGGAATACGGCCACCAAGCGAAGAGTTGTAGCAACCCAGCTGACAGAAGCCAGTGCTGCCTTAAGTACGAAGACATGTGATAAAAAACTATCCTGCGACGCGTGTAAAAAAATGGTGGAGGGAGCATAGACCACCAAATTGGTAGCAGAAAATGTCATTTGTACATAGAAGCGTGCAAAAAAGCGAAAACATGAGAGTCTTGCAACTTAACCTCAACCACTGCGAAGCAGCGCAAGAGTTACTTACGCGAACGGTGTTTGTTAGAGACATCGCAAATACTACAATAAACATTGTGGCAGAAGACTTCAATGCGTGTGCAATAGAATGGGGCAGCACCCACACATATAGGAGAGGAGATGCGCTCCTAAAGGCGTTCTCAACGCTTGACATGGTGCTGTTAAATACTGGCAATAAGAACACCTTCGAAAAGAACGGACGCGGTTCCGTAATTGACATAACTTTTGCCAGTAACTCCCTGGTGCGGAAGATTACCTGGCAGGTAAGCGACCTATACACGCACAGTGACCACCTGGACCTATTGATAGATATAGACAACCCCACGACGTTAAAAGGATCGTGTCCATCAAGGAAAGCCCAAACCAGAGGCTGGAAAGTGGACACCCTTGATGAAGAGGTATTCGAACTGATATTGGATAGCAACCCGAACAATGCTGCTGCAGAAACGAAACAACAGGTGAAACACTTAATACGACACATCAGCAGGGAATGTGACGCCGCTATGTGCAGGAAAAGGCAAGGCACGCACAGAAAACCTGCATACTGGTGGAATGACGAAATTGAAGTCCTACGAAGCGAATGCCACAAAGCAAGGCGTCTGTGCCAAAGAAGGCGACAATCGACGAATTACGCAGTGCTACAGGAATGCTTTAAGAGGAAGCGAAACGACCTCAATAAAACTATTAAAAGGAAAAAGGCCTGCTGCTTCAAAGAGCTCTGCAATAAACTTGACGAAAATCCTTGGGGTGATGCCTACAGGATAATGATGACAAAAGCCCGGGTACACAGAGGCCAAGCACCCACTTGTTCCAAACTATTAAAGACTGTAGTAGAAGCCCTCTTTCCCGCGCAACCGTCAGAAGAATATCGTTTACTTACACCAGTCACTAACAAAGAGGTTGTAGAGGTAGCAGAAAGGTTCGCCAATAGCAAGGCATCAGGGCTGGACGGCATACCTAACAAGGCCTTAAAAATAGCCATTAAACACAACACTGACCCATTCACAAGACTGTTCGCAAAGTGCTTACGAGAGGGCTTATTTCCAAAAATTTGGAAAATACAACGTTTGGTGCTAATACAAAAGAACAAACAAACCGCCTGGAGAACCAAACTTGTACCGACCATTGTGCATGCTAGACACGGTGGGGAAAATACTAGAGCGAATAATAAGCGTACGCCTGGAAGAACATCTCGAAAAAGAGCAACCGGGACTGGATATGGATTTCGCAGACACAGGTCAACAATTGACGCGATTAAAAAACTTACCGACGTTGCAAGTAAAGCTATAGAAGATAATAGATGGATGTATGGCTCCAAAGAGTTCTGTGCGGTTGTCACATTCGACGTTAAGAATGCCTTTAATTCAGCCTACTGTCCACATATAATAAGAGCTCTTCAACTAAAGAAAACACCACCCTATTTGCTGAAGATCATCTCCAACTACCTGTCGGACAGGGTCCTGCTATACGATACAGACGAAGGACCACAACGCTATATGGTGACGGGAGGAGTTCCACAAGGCTCAGTCCTAGGCCCACTTCTGTGGAATATCTTATATGATGGAGTGCTGCGCCTCCCCAAGCAGGTGCAAATAATCGGATACGCGGATGACATCGCGGTGATTGTGGTAGCGAAAGAAATTCACGAAATAGAGCGTCTGTGCAATCATGCAGCGGAAAAAATCAAAGAATGGCTTATGGTAACAAAGCTTCAACTAGCTGGCCAAAAGACTAGAGGTCGCCACACTCAATATTGACGAATATACCATTACTACACAGCAATCTTTGAGATATCTAGGAAGGATGATAGACTCGAGGTTAAGTTACAAGACGCAAATAGACAAAGCCTGTGAAAAAGCATCTAGGGTGACGGCGGTGCTAACGAGGGTAATGGCAAACATTGGTGGACCCAGTCAGAATAGACGAGCCCTCTTGGCCAAAATGAGTCAGTCTATACTTATGTATGCTGCACCCTTATGGGGGATAGCACTGCAGCGGAAAACATACGCAGAAAAGGCTAAATCAATAGTACGACTGAATACAATCAGAGTTGCATGTGCCTACCGCACTGTATCACATCAGACGGCTGGAGTCATGCCACTAGACATAATGGCCATGGAAATTAAGCGGGTATTCGACAAAATGAAAAGCACTGGCGATCGCTTAACGAATGAAGAGCGGAAGCAGGAAAGACAAAGAAGCTTAAAGGAATGGCAGAAACGATGGGACGAAGCAACTACGGGGAAATGGACGCACAGGATTATTAGAAGCATACAACCATGGATAGAACGGAAACATGGCGAAACTGACTTTTACCTTACGCAGTGTTTAACAGGTCATGGATGTTATAGAGAATATCTATACAAATACGGACATGACGACGAAACTAATTGCTCCTTCTGCAGCAACAGCAATGAAAATGCACTACATATCTTCTTTTCCTGCCCAAAATTTGAAAAGGAAAGACTAGAAATAGAGAGTGTGATAAACGATCGCGTGACTCCGGAGAATATAGTGCCTTACATGATCGAATCGAAGGTGGTCTGGGATGAGAGCATGGGCAGCTATAGCTATGCAAGAATTGAGAAAGAAAGAGTGGCAACGCAGCGAAAACAGAAGGATTAATCGGAATTAGGGCGAAAATGTGTGAATGAAGAGCCGAATGGCTAAGCTTGGTCTCACGATGTAATGCCTAGCAGTTCCGTGGGCCAAATACAAGCAAAGACGATGGAGTTCAGGGTTTAGTACGTAGGCGTATTGTGTCGCAAGTCCTGCTTGGGCGTGCGGCCAATACGAATCGTGCATACCGTCCGGAAAAATTACGATATCTTTAAAGATTCCCCCTCCGAAAAAAAAAATAATAATAAAGAACACACACCAGGGCCGTCTTAAACCAAGCTGGCGACCCTTGGTCACACAAGAATTTGGGGCACTTTTTGAAAGTAAAAAAGGGACTTATACTAAATTTTTTTTTTACATTTAATAAAGGTAATCAAATACAGTATGATTATGCGTGTAGGTGTGTGCGTGGGTGTTTTTTTTTTTTTTTGTGTGGGTGTATGTGAGCGTGTGTTATTACGATATTAAGATAACGATTTCTTTCGGGATTTCTGTTGAACAAATCTTCTATTATATCTTTAAAGTAAATTTTTTGAAGGATATCACTTTCTATGCACATAATTGACAAACTATTCACTCGTTTTTGTAACATTGCTGTTCGCAATTAATTTTTTATTCTCTTAAGCTGCGAAGATGACCGCTCTCCACTACAATTGGTAACCATTAGACGAAGGAATATTCTTGTAGCAATTTCTACGTTCGGAGAAGTTTCTTCCAATTTATTTGATTTTATTAGGTTATGTAAGTTTGAGATATTTAAATTAGCTGATTGCTTTGCTGTGTTTTTTAAATATTGACTTAAATGAAAACATTCCGTTTTGAGCTCATCTGCATTAATGTCTTCATGATAAAATTCTGAAAACTCTTTGCATTTTTTTATCAACTCGCCAGATTCAAATGTTGTTAACTGACAAAGAAAACTAAATCGACTATAAATTTCTTGGTATGCTGTCGAACGTTTTTTTAAATGTGTATTTAATGTGTCAATTATGGGAATAAAAGAGTCTACACGAAACTTATCCTTGCCTCTCAACTGTGCAGTCTCTAATGGTCCTTCATGCTTGTGCTCCGAATTTTTTTCTTTCAAATGTATCTTTGTTGTCAGCAAATGGACTTTTTTTTTAGCAGCCGTTTCGTACTGATCAAAATTATTGCGTGCGGTATTGACCTCACTGATCAGAGATTCGTAAAGTTTCGTTACAACGTCCATGGTCAGGGTTCTATTCTGCAAACTTAGACTTTTTTATTCATAATTCCCAAAAGATCATTCCATATTTCCGTTAGAAGAGCAGTCTCAAATTTTCCCATTTTTTTCTACGCTTTGGTCTTCCTTTCTAGTGTCTCCTGGTTGATTGGTGTCACTTACGATTGAAGACAATGCTTCAGAAATATTTAAATAACCATTTTGCGAAGCATTAATAGCATTGGCACGTGCAGACCATCTAGTTTTAGAAAGAGACTTTAGCACTATATTTGCTCCTAAATGCTCTGTCAAAATTTTCCATCATTTTGTCGAAGCCGAGAAAAAATTAAACAATTTTTGTACAAATTGAAAGAATGATACCGCTTCAGTAACACACTCAACAGCCTGAACTAAACTAAATTTAGCGAATGTGCCGCACATGGAACGTAAATCGCAAATTCGCAAATTTCTTTTATTCTTGACTGAACACCAGAGTACTTTCCAGACATATTTGATGCATTGTCATAGCTCTGCCCGCGACAATCTTTTATAGGAATATCAAGGCTTTCAAAAAAGTTTAAAATGGTATCTGCTATATATTGCGCATTATGTTTATCCATAGGCGAAATTTGCATAAATCTTTCAATAGGCCGTCCATCTTTTACATATCTAACTATTAAAGTTAGTTGGTCAACGTGGGATAGATTTGGCGTAGAATCTACGCTAATAGAATAGTACTTTGCTGATTTAAGTTCTTTGACAATTGTTTTCAAAACTTGCTGTCCCATTAAATTTATAAATTCATTACAAATATCTGCCGAATAATACGATGGACTTCCTTTTCCAAGATTTGATTTGATGTTATCAGCAAGAAAAGGATCAAATTCAATAATCAGTTCTAAGCATCCCAAATAATTCCCATTATTTTGCGATCCTAATGTCTCATTATCGCCACGAAAAGCAAGACCTGTTGAAGCCAAAAATTTCACTACTGCAACAATCACCCTAAGCACATTCTTCCAATATTTAGTTTCTGTATTATATAGGGACAGCAACTCAGTATCAATTCGTCCAATAGTTTTCATTCTTGCAACATAATTCATTATAAATTCCCTGTGCTGTAAACTGTTCTCATGCTCTATCAATAAGTTACTTATATGCTTCCAATTTTTATATCCATTAAGAGAACTTAAATTATGTCCAGTACCAGTAGTGGTATTAAATAGACGGCAGCAATAACAGTATACAGATTTCTTTGCTGGTGAATAAAGGAGCCATTTTCTTTGTAAAGACTCACCATTCGTCAATTTACGAATAAAAATGTTTTTAGTTAAGTATCTAGTTTTTTTTACCTTTTGAATCTGGAAAACTTGTAGAAGTTTCAGAGAAGTCACTATTTATATATTGGAATAACTCTGGTCCTTTTCGAATCCAAACATCACGGACTTCTTCCGGTAAAATGTCGGCACAGTAAGTACCAGGGTCAGGAGACGCAGATACATTCTCTAAGCTTGTTGTTACTAATTCACAGTGGCTTGAAGTCGATGGTCATTTTCGTCATATGTAACCTCTTTTTCCTGGTGACATTCAGAGGTACTTTTGTCTTGCGGTGATGAGAATGAATAATCCTTCGCCTTATTTGTTTCTTCAACCGTAAAAAACGAAGCGAGCTTTGGAAGTTTTTCCGTTATTTCTTTTTGAGCTGTAACTGTTTTTCTTTTTTGTGAACCACTTAAATATGTTCTTTTCGACATAATGAAATTATAGGGGTATTCAGACCTGCTTTGTTAATTCGTTAGTCGTTACTCGATAGGTTTTACGTGGATTTTGTTTTTGTAAAATTAACAGATTATCGTTTTACCGAGTAACGAAGTACCAGACTGGTAAGCATGACAGCTTTTTCGTTACCTGGTAACATCATTCAGCTGTTTTGTTTGCGTTGTTGCTTCAAAAGTTAACTTAATTCATTGCCAAAAAGTACATTTTCTGTCTACTACAAATTAGTTTCTGATAAATTTTTCAAAAGTAAGTATATAATATAATTGAGTCAGCTGTTTTGAAACAAAATTTACACCCACTATTTATGTACAGCAAAAAGTATGTTCACAGTTAAGTATTTTAACGAAGTATCAACTAACAAACTACCTGATTAACAAGTTCAGTCTAAATACCCCCTTTCTATTTTACTCAATTTTAAATATCAAACCTTAGATAGATAATCCAGTGTTTATTGATCTCAGTATCAAACGATACAAAATAACGCCACTCACTCACTCACTATCAGACTGAAATGATGTATTATCATTCGGGGATTCCCCGAACCATAGACAATGTCGACATTTACTTTAGGCCTTGTTTACACGGTGCAGCTTAACTTTAGAATCGGAGTGATTGCGGGAGTGACCGCTAGATGATGTACTTAGTAAATTAGGTAGGATGCGTTCGGAAACATACCCTCTGATAAGATTACTGATTTATGAAATAAGTGTAATATGCCTGACAAAAATGTGTGAGAGAAATTGACGGTCCTTCGGGGCCCCCTGGGCATGGGCCCCATGTGCCCTTATAGTATAAATATATGAATATTGTGACACGCTTGCACTCCCTACATTGAGTCATGGGCATGTATGCACTTACATATATACTAAAGACGGCGCAGATTGTCTGCCACGTGAAAGGTTTCGTGTGAATGAACATATGTAGAGGAAACTAGGCAAAATTTTGCCGTTTTATATCAAACTTCTGAAAGGGTCCAAGGTGCCGATGTGAAAAGGAACGCATCCCAAGCAAATAGTTGCACATTTACACGATTTATAAATTGATTATTTCTTGGTTAGACAGAAGGCATATATGAATACTGCAATTGCTTTCTCCGCTTAAATAGTTGTTGTAGCTGGTATCCGTATACATCAAATAAACTCGGCAATCATTAGTACACCATGTCGTATGAGCAACACATACTTTTTAAGACTATTTTAGAGACTAATAATATGATCAGCATGACGTGCTGAGTTTATTTACATGTTCCTCTATTTTTATATGCATTGTGACAAAAAAGTGCGAGGAAATTGTACATCAAACGAAAAATATTTAATTATTCATCAATACTTGTTTCTTCAAAGTAAGCCCCACCACAACACAACAACGCACTACTTATGTGTAACGATTTAAGCAACTCACATTTAGCACAGTAATTAAGAACATACCTGGTTTTATATTTATTTATAAAATCCAAGTGCTTTTTTATCTGAATATACACATGTATATACTTTTTTCTAAAAAACCAAAAGATTTTAGCAACCTAACACATTTTTGTTGCGATTGTCATTCTTTTTATTACCATGAAGATTAAAAGGCATGTAGATATTACATACTTCACCACAGGAAAGCTGTAAGAAACAGGCCAAAACTACAGGAGACAAAATACAACAATGCAAATAAAATACGCTTATATTATAAATAACTAGAGACCCCGTCCACGCTTCACTGTGGCTGATACATAGATAATACTAATACTACCATCTATATGATTTCTATTAGTTGGATTATAACTATTAGTTAATGAGATATAGCATTTTTGTGAAGAAACTTGTGTTGTCTTACAAAGAAATGAATCATAAAGCATTTCGTGTGTTAATAAAGCATTGCTTTTGGGGAGAAAAAACGGTTGAATTTTGGCCTAGGGAAATCCACCGTTGAAAAGATATTTGCTAAACTGGAAACAGGCGAAATGAGCAAAGTAGGTGGATCGCAAGTTCATAATCCAACAAAAACAACGAATAACTAATTCTGGGAAGTGTTTAAGTGCTCTCTGATTGAAATAAAGCCGAAATTTTTCGTCGGTGATAGAAAAATAGCTCCATCATTTCCCACTGCAGTCCAATCGACAGTCATTCTAGTGGACTGCACATGATGAACCGGTTCTCAGGCGTGGAAAAACGAAAAAGTCGGCTGGAAAAGTTATGATATCAGTCTTTTGGGATGCACGTTGTATAATACATAATCAACGACTGATTACTGAGCCAGTTATAATATATTTCACTGCGTTGGTTGCAGTTCATTTCTTCTATTCCAAATACTTAGCAATTGTATTATTTTTGAAGAGACGCTGTTTAAAATTGTGCGCATGTATTCAAATGATTCCTACAAACATGAATATAATTTTTGTATTTATGAGTTGTATGAAATTTTGACATAAAGAGATAAAAGGTATCCTATGTCCTTACCCTGGTTCTACGCTACCTCTCCACCAATTTTCAGTCAAATCGGTTCAGCCGTTCTTGAGTTATAAATAGTGTAACTAACAACAATTTTCTTTTATATATATAGATTATGTTAAGTTCCCTTCCAACTGATGTAAAGAGAAATCCTTTATTTTTAAAAATGAGTGCCCAATAATTTCAAACGAATTATCATAATAGTCCTAAATTGACAACTTAAAAACTGTAAGATACTTAATTACTATTTGATCATTTTTGAAGAGGCCGCATGAGAACATTAGAGAACTGGCAAGGTATATAAAACATATAAGAGGGCAGAACTTTGGTTTTTAAGTTTTTTACATATATACCGAAGTTAAATGCAGGACAGACTTCAGAAATTTGGAATCAAGCTCAACAGCACTGTAACCAAACCCCAATCTTTAATGCACTCGTTGAAAAGGTTGCATTGGACGCCGGAAAACACCAACGGCGTTTGGAATAATTTTTTGCTAAGGAAAGGGCAAGCATTTGTCTGAAGGGGTGCTAAGCAACCCCAAAAGGTGCATATTTACGGACTTCTGTACGCGGATTTTATGTTTTGAGGTGCTTCTCAGAAGACTTGATAAAATTACATAAAAAGTGTTCCCAGAAGTTTGGTGAAATTCTTAATAGTAAAATATCCTTTATTGAATACTGCAAGAAGGTAGTGATCCGAAAAAAAAACTAGACTATGTATTGATTGCAAACAAGAAGCCTAATGTTGCTTTACATTGGTCACGGCAGTCAGCGGACTGCAATTTATTAAAGAACATTTGGACTACACTCAAACATCCCCGCACAGGTCAACATAAACAATCAGTGATCAATGTTAATATTACGGTGGTGTGCCGCAAGATAGTATATACAAATCTCTGAACAAAATATTTTTTATAATTACAACAATTTTCCCAATAAACACTATCTACACTTTGAAAAACGAAAACGTAATTTTTGAACGCACTGTAAATACTTAGAAGATGTATTGTAACGGGTGGGCCATCTAACGTTTTAAATTTGAATTATCTATATTTCGACATTGGAAACGTCAAATAGCATTCGTGACAGATATTCAGTAAAAAGTCTAAAATGTACGATGTCATTAGAAGTAAACTGGGAAATATTGACAGATTGGGCAAAAGATCGTTTGACCGAGGATGCTCAATTTTACCGAAAAATCATCTTTTCAGATGAGGCTCATATCCACCTCGATGGTTACGTTAACAGGCAGAATTATCGCATTTGGGGCACAAAAACCCGCACGTAATCGTCGAGAATAGAATGCACCTAGCACGAATCACTGTATGGTGCGGATTTTGGTCTGGTGGAATCATCTGCCCATTTTTCTTGGAAAATGAAGAAGGAACCGCCATAACCATCAATGCTGAGCGATATCGCGAACCGAACCAAATTTTTCTTCAAGCAAATTGAAGAGGAAGACTTGGATAACGTTTGGTTCCAGCAGGACGGCGCTACGTGCCATACAGCAAACGCTACACTAAATCTTTTACCCCCTATCTTTAAATTTACAATTTTATATGGCCCACCCTATATATATTACATAATAAAAAATTCGTACATTTTTCAGTCGTTTGCAAACCGAATACTTAATTTAAGCTGTGTGAGTAACATGGCACCTGTGCCATTGCCAACATGCGACAATTTTAATTACCTGCAAAGTGGCAGCTGTTAAAATATTCTTCCGCAACGCAGGAGTAGGGTTGAGCAGTTTCTTGCGCTTCTTTGGTAACCCGCAGTTTGTCGTTTCATAGAAACGTTCGAAAGCGATAATTTAGGTGAAATCATATTACGAAGGGTTATACAAAGTTAGATCTTTCGAAAAATCGATTTTATTTATTTTTTATTTCCTTAATGTACATATGTACGTTTGAGAATACACGCAGAAAATTTTATAAAGCTTCAGTGAATATTTTCGAAGTTACAGGTAAATATGAAAAGAGGTTTCAGAGTTTTGGAAGTGCATTCCAAGCTTTAAACGCATTTTCTCAAAATAGTATTTTCAAAGTCGGTGACAAACTTTACTCGAAAACGACTAAACCAATTACTTTATAATAATAAATTGAACGCGAGCATTTTAAATATATATTTTTTTGTAATTAATCGACGACTTTTTCTCAACAATAAATATTCTTTACAAGTTAAGACCGCAATTTTGACCAAAAATCGAATAACATAACCTTAACGAAATTTGTTTGGTTTTAAAATTTCAGAGAATCTAGTTCAGAAATATAGTGGTCAACGCAAAACATCTTTTTTGATAGGATATCAGCTGTAATTCCTTTTCAAATAAATATTTTCACTAATACATATACAATGTTCAAAAGTAACAGCAAATTCCAGCAACGGCTTGTGTACAAATAAACAGCTTTTGATGCACATATTCCCTTTGGGGTCCCAAATATAAAAAGCAGATACGTAAGTAAAATACTTCTTGAAAATACCATGCCATGAAATTTCAATTTCCTTCGCCAAATTTTAATTTTAAGCACATAAGTCCCAATTTGTAAAAACTGCCCACAAAACACTAGAACTCACACAAAATCTGCCTTCTCTGCATGCGAAAATGACTTTTCTGTAGTAAGTTTCAGCGATTTCTAACTGAGAGTCATATTTATTTCTTTTCATTCTTTTAGACGCGTTTTCGAATCCAATCTAAGCCCATGAGGAGGATGTGCTCTTACGAAGTGCTAAGTAGTGCTTCCTTTCGACTCAACCTATATGTGTAAGATATGCATACAGCTAAAAGCAGCAATGAGTATTCATATAGTACCTAATGGGCTTATATACAATTAAAAGGCTGAAAGAAAGGAATTTTCCCGAAGTTTTTCTGAGAAAACTTTTATCATTAATGATCCAAAAATTTGTAAACATATTGTTGTTTCCTTTAACTCTATTTTATGACTTAGTATATACAAAAAACAGGCTGAGGTATACAAGTATACATATATTAAATACGACTTTATACACACTTTGTGAATGCTACAAGCATATTATTCACCCTTAAATTATACAAACCGTTAAAAGGTTGCTTTTATTTAGAGATAAAGCACTTTACTTTAAAACAAATAACATCATAAGTTTAAGAATTTTCATAAATGGCCTTACTTAAAAAGCCGAATATCTCGAGAAGTATTAATGATAGCGATTTTGACCTCGAATCTTTTTTGTAGTAAATAAAATTTCGTACAAGTTTGTTATGTACATTTTTCTATAGATCTTGTCATTTACGAAATACGAATTTCGTGGAAAAGTCAGGTTTAGAGCTCCGTACTACGTTGCCGGTGTGAGTTTCGACTTTGTCGCAATGGACACTTTTGTAGAGTGTTCAATTCTGAGGAATATGTGTCTAAAGTCAAAGCGATGCCATAAAATGCCTCTGAGCTATAGAAATTTAAAGATAAAAAATCACGATTGCCCTGTATTTTCTATGGAAAATTTTTACATGCCTTGGTCCAGTCCTTAATATTACAAGTACTGCAACCAAGTATATTTCGTCCCCCAGCGAAGCGAGCTCTGCAGTCAAGCATGATTTAATCGGCAATAAAATCGTTGATCCATTAGGCGATGATTAAGCATCATTGAATGAGCACCAAAATAGACGGATAAGACACTTTCTTTGAAAAGCACTAACCTTTAGACAGAAACTCCTGTCTGTATGAATTAAATTTGCATATACATTTCGCTGTTCAACAGCAAAGTGTGAAATAATCACTCAATCATTTACACTTTAATGTGCCAAATGAGAGTTGTATTTGTAACACTTGTTTGCCACATCATGAGACGGAACTCTTGTATATGATTTGTACAACGGAATAGTTGTGGCTGTTTGCAGGCCATGCACGACTTAGACTTAATAAGACAGATATTCTCTGCTGTACCAAGCACATAAAAGGATTCTATTGCAAACTATGACAAATACGTGTTGCGTGACTGCGCCACATTCTGTATAACTGTTCATTTACATTGCAATTTCCCAAAATGTGAGTTCTAATTAATTAAAGCAAGGTTTTTGGAATGCTAGCTGTAACAACTACTAACGCAATCTTTACCATTTTGCATAATCTTTTTCGCTTTTTATAGTTTTTACGTGCAATTTTTGATACATTGACTCTTGAATTAATTATAGAGATCTGCAAACTCTTTGCTATCATTAAAAATGCAGCGTATTTGACATCTATTTATTTTGCTTCTGATTTCTTAATGCATTTTTGTTGTTCTCGCTGCAATTCCGCTGCCTCCGTTGTGCTTAAAATTTTTTTATTTCGAATTAAGTACGTATGTGAATGCGTGACCATATATAATAATATTATATTATATAGTATATCTATTTTAGGTGTTAGTCTTCGCATGACGTGAACGCATTCTTAAAATTTTGATTAAAAAGGCTCTCTGCCTCTCAAAACTAGCTACACCTCTAAATGTTACGAATACCTCCTGGACCTATCAAAGTAATAATGGTGTTTTTTTCTTTTTTGAGAACACCACAATAATAACCAAAGATAAATTTAAAATGATTAAAATATATAATTTACCGTAATATTATATTTTTGTTGGTTCATCGCTGAGATTAGTAAAATATCCTTCTTCATCACTTTTATTCTTAAGATTAAGATATATTCATTAGGCACGTTATTAAGTAAATTTTCGAATTGGAGAAAATATATTATAAATATAAGCATTTTAAATAATCTAAGCATTTTGATAACCATCACGTTTACATAAGACAAGTTTCTTATGCGCATGATTAGTTATTTTCTCTTTCTGATGGGGCGCAATCGAAAGTTCTTAACTTTGTATATGTACTTGAGTATATGTGGGTGAGTTACAACACTATTGGCTAGACAACTACGCGCAATAAATAGCTTGTAGGTATCCAAAGGGCTGGGATTTGAGATTTTCAGCAAACTTTTTGTTTTTATTTTTTGTTTTATATCATAGTCGGCCCACTGAGCGTACGCAACAACATTACTAATCTTGAGACCCACCATTCATAATTGAATAATCTTCGACCAAGTAGACCACTCAGTGAAGGAAGTAAAGCAGCCGTAGCTTAGAGAGTACACGAAGACGACTTGCCATGTTTTACAAAGAGATCTTCAATTAAAAGCATACAAAATACAGCTTGTGCAAGAAAAAAAGCCTTCCAAGCAATATAGTTTCGATCTATGGGCTTTTGGAAAGTTCCAAGAAGAGCCGACGATTTCGGACCAAATTTTGTTCAGACTAATTTCTGACTCAATGGATATGTAAAAAAGGATACTTGCCACATTTGGGACGAAGAGCGGGAAAACTTTAGTATACCGTCCCAGGATTGCGGGAATAAAATGGGTATGGTCGGATACAGGAGATTCTCCAGATCAAGAATATATATAGTTATAGCCGCAGGAAGCTTATATTTTCGAGATATTCGCGTTTAAAGTTGAAAATTACCACTATTTGAAGTACGTATTTTCTTGATATAAAATTAGTTTTGCACTTATATTTTGTACTTTTATATCCACAAACACAACACTAATTTGTTTGTACACATTTATTTAACATTATAAAGTACAAAAACAGTTTTAATTCAATATTTAACTTATTGTTAAAATGTATTTACCTAACAATAACGAAAGAGCTACAAACGGTCAAATATGATCAGATGATAGAGAGGTTGTTATAACCTCTATAACATTGCTACTTCTTCGCGTATGGCTCTCTTTTGCGTAGGCGGCCTTCGGCCTTACCTTGGTCGATCAAACACCGGGGTGTATCAAATTTTTTTCGCGTTAAACTTCCTTTTGCTTGGGCGGCCTTTGGCCGCGCTTCAAAAAAAAAAAATAACCCTGATCGGAAAAACACCGTGGTGTATAAAATTTTTTCCACGTTGAACTTATTTTTGCTTATATTAGTTTGGTAACACTGATTATTTGACAGTTTGTAACTCATTATTCTTAATTAATCAGAATTCAACAATAAGTTAAATGTATAATAAAAGCTATTTTTGCACTATATTATGTAAAATAAATGTGTACAAAATTAGTGATTTGTTAGTGGATATAAAAGTGCAAAATATAAGTGCAAAATTAATTTTAGTGTTAATTTTCAACTTTAAACGCGAATATCTTGAAAACTATAAGCTTCCTGCGGCCATATTCTTGATCTGGAGAATCTCCTCCATCCGACCATACCCATTTTATTTCCGAAATCCTGGGACGGTATACTGAAGCCGACCCGAACCAGGGTAAGGACATAGGATACTTTTTATCTCTTTATGCCAAAATAATAAGCATTTGTTCAAAATTCATGTTTTTAGGAGTCATATGAATATTTCATTTCCTCAAAAAAAAACAAAAAAATAATAATAATAAAAACAATAAAAACAACCTCACATCTATATATATAAAAGAAAGTTGTGTTAGTTGCACCATTTACAGCTCAAGAACGGCTGAACCGATTTGGCTGAAAATTGGTGGGGAGGTAAGTAGCTTAGGAGCAGGGTAAGGATATAGGATACTTTTTATCTCTTTATGCCAAAATTTAATACAAAAATTATATTTCAAATAATAATTCATTTCTTCAAAAAAAAACAAAAAAGAAAACGATAATAAAAACAATGAAACAACCTCACATCTATATATATAAAAGAAAACTGTGTTAGTTACACCATTTATAACTCAAGAACGGCTGAACCGATTTGGCTGAAAAAATAATAATTTCAAAATTCATATCTGTAGGCATCATTTGAATATATACGTACAATTTTAAACAGAGGCTTCCTCAAAAATAATACAATTGTTAAGTATTTGGAATAGTAGTAAAGAAGTTAAACCAAATATGCAGTGAAATAGATTATAACTGGCTCAGTAAGCAGTCATAGACTTTTTGGTCTTTCCACACCTGAGCACCGGTTTATCATGTGCAGTTCACTAGAATGACTCTCGATTGGATTTCAGTGGAAAATGATGATACTATGTTTCTATTGTCACACAACGACGAAAACATTCGGATTTATTACGACTAAAGAGCACTCAAACACTTCCCAAAATCAGTTATTCTTTGTTTTTGCTGGATTATGAATTTACGAGACACCGACTTTGCACAGAGCTTTCGCCTCATTAAGCTTAGCAAATATCTTTTCATCGGTGGATTTTCCTGGGCCCAAATTCAACAGTATTTTCCTCCAAAAAGCAATGATTTATTAACACACGACATCCTCAAGCACAGACATGCTATATCTCATTAACTAATAGTTATAATCCAACTAATAGAAATCATATAGATGGTAGTAGTAGTGTTCTCTATGTATCAGCCGCAGTGAAGCGTGAACGGGTCCTCTAGCAATAAATAAATAAACAAATATGTACCATTTTGGTCGGCCACTTTTTGCCATTTTTTCGCTAGAGACATTATTCCATCAACTTTCATTAGTCCAGAACGGAAGCGAGCGAACCATTCTCGTGCTACACGAACTGATACAGCGTCGTCTCCGTAATCTTCTCAAATTTCGTTGATGGCTTTCGTGGCACTCTTCCCTTTTTTAAACAAAATTTTAAAATGTAGCCAATTTCTTTACTATTTTCACTCATTTTTTAACAGCTGTCAACCTTTCCAAACTTAATGTTCTCCTCCCACCTTCCCAGCAATGTGATTGGTAGTACTGGATATAAATGACTGCAACGACATCTATAGACAAAATACGAAAGGCTTTTTCGACTACACAATATATGTACAGACAAACATGGACAGATAGACAAACATGGCTAAGTCGACTTAGCTCGTCACCCTGATTATTAACTTATATACTCTGTAAGGATTCTGACGTTTCATTCGGGGTCATACAAACACCTTGGCAATCTTTATATACCCTAAAAGAGCTGGTGGATCTGTACCCCAAGGTGCTTTCCAAAGTAAACAGGACTTTCTGATTGCAGCGCCCCCTGGTGGCGCCATCTATATGTCGACTGATGCGTTAAAATCTGACATTTCATTGATTGGAAGTGAAGTTATTGCGTTTTAAGTATCAGTGTGTCTGTGTCTTCAGTGCAAAAATGAGCTTCGAACAAAGTGCCAACAATAAATTTAGTTTTGAAATCGGTAAAACTTTTACCGAAACGTTTCAATTGATGAAACAAGTTTATGGCGATGATTGCCTATCCCGTAGCAGAGTGCACGAGTGGTTTCAACGTTTTCGAAGTGGTCGTGAGGACATAAATTACGATCAACATTTGGCCCAATCAAAATCCGTGATCACCGGAAATTCCATCGAAACTGTGCGTGAATTCATCAAAATCAGGCGAAATCATAATTGAAATTCATGGAAATTGAACATCTCTAAAACATCGATTTATCGTATTTTGACCGAACATTTGGGCTTACGAAAGATGTGTGCACGGTTTGTTCTGCGCAAATTGACTGACGACCAAAAATTGCTCACATTTTGGGTTATTTGTTGTTGTTAAATACCAAATTTGCGACTACCTGATTAGGATTTCATTCATTTACTTGCTCAGAAAAAAGGAACCTAAGTTTAAAAGTCCTACTTTTGCTCTTTCCCGTTACCGTTTCTTTCAACGTGTTTTTATCCACACATACATATTAAATACCACCCAATGCTGCAACACGTTAGTAGTTCATATATCCGTGGAATTTATAGCGGCGTTTATTATTCGCATAATTAAAAGCATGCTACTCAGCAAAATTACTTCATGCGCATCGAGGATAACAAATTGTGCTAATGCGCTTTAAATTTTATATAGCATGGCCACAATCTAGCAGATATGTGTACATACATATAAGTTAAGTTAAGTATTTAGTACATTTGTGTAATCTGAACCAGTATTCATGAGTGAAATTGCTATTTTTTGCTTGAGAGACACTTCTTGCCTACAAACCCATACAAATCCAACACTTTCATACCCTCAAAAGATGGCGTTGCAGATATTTCTTACAGTTCCATTGCGGCGTGCCAGCGTGGGAGCGTCATAAATATTCCAAAGCCTAGTCTTAAATGTCAAAGGTAGAAATTGTTCCAAAATTTGTGCAGTGACGTGGAATAGAAACATTTTAGGCACAAATTGCCTCATAGATATATATAAAAGGGCCATTCCATCAATTGGCGACATGGTTTTGTACCCGTTGTTCTCCGATTTTGACCAAACTTTAGAATATTAAAATATAGACCAAAAGAAGAATATCTGTTAACTTTTTAGTGGTCAAAGTTGCTCCATTGTTTTTTGGCGCGCAATTCAAATTGAGATCAAACAAAAAGATTACTATTTCTTTTATTTTTTAACGACCTCAAAACTGAGTGAACAAAATTTTTATGTTATCCAATTTTATGTAAAAAAAAATTTCAAAATCCGAAAAAAACATTTTTTTCCAAAAACCCGGTTTTTTGTGCTTTTCCACCAACTTTTTTTCAAAATTGACTTTTCCATTCGATTCCTCGTTAAATTTTACATAAGAATCAGTGTCCAAAAATGTGGGACTCTGATCCCATGAACAGCAAAAAAAATGCAAAGTTGTCGCTATACGGCGCAGTCTGTTCGCTTAGAAGGTTGTGTGAACAGTGGTGGATTTACCCTAGGGGCAAGATAAAATTTCTTATCCAATTATCAGACATATGCCGAAAAGTCTCAAGCTCCGATTGGTAAAGCTTTATAACAAAATTTTCAATGCTGGTGTCTACCCCTAATTTTGGAAAACGTCCTTTGTTATACCAATACTTAAACCACACAAATCCTCCGATGAACTTGCTAACTATAGGCCGATTTCCCTCCTTCCATGTATGGGCAAAATTTTGGAAAAGATCGTGGCAAACCGCTTGATGTGGTATGCTCAGCGAAACAAGTTCATATCACCGAATCAAGTCGCCTACAAAAAAGGTCAAGGCACGTTAGAGGCTTTAATCCAACTAGACTATTTCATTACTAACGATTTGTCCAGCAAAAACCACGTACTATATCTGGACTTTCACAGAGCTTTCGACAAAATTGGAGCCCATATTATTATTCGATAACTTAGAAAATGGAAAATAGGCCAGAATATGATACGATTTATTACTAGCTTTCTCACAAACAGAAAACTCAAAGTCAACGTAAATGGTTTTCTTTCTTCAACACTCCTGCTTTCTAATGGTACGCCGCAAGGCTCACCTCTTTCAGCCTTCCTTTTTATCATTGCTTTCGATGATATTAGTAGGATGATAAAAAATTACATAGGAGTTGAGCACCAGATCTATGCTGACGATGTTCTAATCTACACAAAAGTCTCTGACGTTAATTTAGCTCAATCCTTATTTACTAATGTACTCGCCAGAATTGAGACTTGGTCACTGGAGTCTGGTGCTTCACTTTCTTTAGACAAAACATATATCCTTCTTGTATGTAGGAAGAAAAATTGCAACGGTATTTCACTTACCTTCAACCAAACTAACATCGAATGTAAAACACAGCTGAAAATACTAGGATTAATTTTTGACTCTAAGTATAACTATAATGCTCACTGTAAATATGACAGAAACTCGTTAATGACAGGATTAAATATTGTTAAATATCTCTCGTCTAAGCATTCATTTATTCATCCGAACACACTAGTCAATGTTGTCAGAGCTTTGCTAACTTCAAAAATAGATTATGGACTCCCCATCTATGGCAATTGCTCCAAAAGCAGTATCAACCTTTTAAATGCACCATACCATTGCGCAATACGGCGAAGTCTCCAGGCCTTTCCAACCTCGCCAATAAAAACGATAATGGCTGAATCTGGTTTACCAACTATTCAAAATAAAATTATAGATTTTTCGCTCCAAATTCTTGCGAAAACGGCTGAGAACACCAACCCATTACTAAATACAACTATCGCCCATGCCACGAAAAAAAGAAAAATTCCAAGAATACAATCGGCTATTTCGAGATGCTTAAGTTTCGCTGCAGAAAATAATATTTTACGTAACGCAACATGCGGTAAATTCACCACACGACATCCTCCCTGTCTGATCAATGATAAAATCCTACAGAATAAGCTTATGTTTTTGTCCAAGCAAAACACACCAAACAAAGTCTTTCAACAAACCTTTGCTGAACTGGAATCTAATTATACAAATAATGGCTGGAAGTTATTGTTTACGGATGGCTCCAAGTCCATCGATTCCACATCGTTAGCAGTTGTCACTGCCACAGGAGAAATTATTTGCAATTGGCTTCTCTCCTCAACGAGCTCTGTATTTACCGCTATCTTTCATGCAGTTAATCACGCAAAAAAGACTAAAGGAAAGTTCCTCATCTGTACAGACAGCAAATAGTGTATGTCTGCAATAACGTCTCCTTCCAATCGCAATCCCATAATAGAAGTTATCAGGGACGCGGTCATTGGTGCCCCTCAGAAAATCCAAGTAATATGGATCCCTGGCCATGCTGGTATTACAGGCAACCACTTTGCAGACCTCGCCGCGAAAAATGTAGCCAGGACTCCTGCCTTAACATACTATGTCTCATCCAAGCAAGACATTTCTAACTTTATTAAACACAAAAGGCATCAAAAAAACGCAAGTAAATGGAAAACATTTAAACATCACTACGCGGTCATAAACCCAGCCAGAAATCGAATAATCTACTCGTCAACAGTTCCAACTGGCGCAATGAAGACATATACTCGATTAAGGATTGGACACACTATCATAACACACGCCCACTTACTATCGGGTAAAAGCCTATCCATTTGCCCCCTTTGCGATGACACCGCTTCTATCAAACACTTACTCTGGCAACATTGATCTCATAAAACTACTAAGTGAACGTTCAGAAAAAACGTTATGATTTTATATAGATTCTTAAAAACCAATGATTTGTTAAAACATATTTAAGCAACTTACATCTTTACTAACCCTTAGCAAATAGAATTTTTACCTAGTTATAATTACAAGGCGGCTGAAGGCCTCGTAGCCAGCGTTTATGTATTTATATAATAAAACTCTTTTTGTTATATGAATTATTATAAATAAAAAAATAAATAAATAAATACCCTAGGAGCAGTCGGGGCTTGTGCCAAGGGCGGCAAAATTTGGAAAGTAAAAAAAAGTGAGCTGTCAGTTGACAGCTGGCAGATGTGAAACATCGAAATTATTTTATAAAAGTAATAGCAGAGAATGTATATTTATAGAGAAGGTTTACCGACCGTAGTGCCAAAGATACCTTCTTTGCCCACCCTGGCGTTGAAGTCGCCAAGCACGATTTTGACATCGTGGCGGGGGCATCTCTCATAAGTGCGCTCCAAGCACTCATAAAAGGCATCTTTGGTCACGTCGTCCTTCTCTTCCATCGGGGCGTGGGCGCAAATCAGCGATATGTTGAAGAACCTCGCTTTGATGCGGATTGTGGCTAGACGTTCATTCATAGGAGTGAATGATAGTACTCGGCGACGGAGTCTCTCTCCCACCACGAATCCAACACCAAACTTGCGCTCCTTTATATGGCCACTGTAGTAAACGTTACAAGGACCTACTCGTATGTCCTTGTCCCGTCCATCGCATTTCTTGGACGGCGGTGATGTCAGCCTTTATCTTTACGAGGACATCTACCAGCTGGCCAGCGGCACCTTCCCAATTAAGGGACCGGACATTCCAGGTGCACGCCCTCAAATCATAGTCCTTATTTCGTGTGCCATGGTCGTCATCAAAAGGGGTGTCTCTCATCCGAGGCTGTTTTTTTCTTTTCATTGGGGGTGTTTTTTTACGTGGCGGGTCCCAAACCCAACGCACAACCTTATGCAGGGGGTGTTTCGCCTTCTCACTTTAGCTTGCCTTCAAACGGATGTTCTTAGGCTACCCAGAGGATACTTGGTCAAAGACCGGAAGTCGTGAGCTGCTTGAGTCATATGTAAAAGAATCGTTTCTGGCCACTCCCAAGTGAATGGCGATCAGAGAACTTTCCTCACTTGCGTGAACTTCTACACATGACTCCATCCTCCACGCTAAAAAGAACTCTTGCTGCCATTTTGAATGTACTGAATAGAGATCATAATAGATATTAATCTATTGTAATTTTTTTACATTTTGTAAGCAACTCAAACACGAAAAGATTAAAAATAAATCAATTCTACATAAATTTCTTAAATATTATGAAACAAAGTCCACATATATTTTAATTTTTATGGATAAATATGGTTTTTGACTATGCTATAGAAATTTTAATATTTGTTATCGATATATTTATTTTCATTCAAGTGTAAAAACATCTATGAATAATGAAATATAGTAGATTTTGAGACTACCGCTTACAGAATAGCAAAATCGTCTCAAGTCTCAAAAGTTGTCTCTAACTTAAAATCTCAAATTTAGAGACTTGAGACTGTATCACGTTACAGAATCGCACGGTAAGTCGTGTCTGGCATGCAAACAGCTATAGCTACTCTATTGTACAAATCACATATCAGAATTCTTTCTCGTGCTCTGGCAAAGAACTGAAACAATTACAGCTCTCATTGGCATATTAAATTGAAAATGGTTGAATGGATATTTCACTCTTTGTTGTTAAAAGGAGAAATGTATATGCTTATTTAATACCTGTAGATAGGAGTTGTCTAGTGCTCTTCAAAGAATGAGTGTTATCCGTCTTCTTTAGTGCTCAGTCAATGACGTTTGATCATCGTACAACGATTATTTTGCCGACCAAATCATGCGTAACTATAGAGCTGGTTTCACTACGACAAAAATACATATATACTATACATATATAAAGATATACAAGTATCTATATGAGTACTGTGCTACAGAAGAGGGTAGTTGCGCTTTTCGCGTAAAATAGCAGCTTTAAGACAGTTTTATAGGCGTGTTTGTTCATGCCTCTAAGTGTGTATGAATTAGGGAGTAATGTGAAGAAAAACTACAAGGTTTTCACATTATGCTATTTTTCTCCAAGACTTTTATATGGATAATTTAATTTCCTGTCATTTGTCTGCTTTTAAGTATTTATAAGGTGGATCATTAACATTCATATACTTTAAATGTACATTTAGTTTACTACTCATACATATATGAATAAACACTTTAGAAATTCAAACAATTCTATTAGAGGTATTTTGACCAAACAACCAAAACATATTTAATAGAAACAAACGCAATGTTGCACCCACTCATATTGCAACATGACGATTTTGACTACATTTTTCGGAATTGTTTCAGCTAAACTCGCCAGTTAACCACATTAACAGTCGCATTGAAATTGTGAGTGGGTCCGCCGATTTTTGGCTGAGGTTTCCCAATAATCGTTCTCCATTGATAACTTCAAATAAAACTCCAGTTGCCTCTGTGTAAAAATTTATTTTCTTAAGCGGCCCACTCACGACAAATTTGTTTGACAAATCTGTTTGAAGACGGTTGAGCACTCACGACAAACCGATTTGACAAACTTTATTTCTATTGTGTGCTTCGCGGAGTGAACATGTCTGATTATAACGCGGATGATGTAATTGCGCTGCTAGTAATACACCAGTGCATGAAGCGAAAAAAGTCAAATGCAAAAAAAAAATAATGAAGAAAGAATGGATGAAAGAGTGGTTATGTGAGAGATATAACCACTCACATGTAAAACTATTAAATTCAATGGAGCTGACTGCTCCTGACGATTTTAAAAACTTCCTCAGGATGGATTCCAAAACATATATGGATCTCCTTACTGCAGTCACTCCTGTAATAAAAAGGAAGACACAGGAATGCGTGAAGCGATTACAGCAAATGAAAGACTCTCCGCAACATTGAGGTTCCTCGCAACTGGACAAAGTTTTGAGGATCTCAAATTCTTAACAAAGATTTCCCCACAATCTTTAGGCAGAATAACAATTGAGACGTGCAGAGCAATAATTTCATCATTAAAATCGTTTATTACGGTATGTAAAAAATAATATTATTTATATTCTTTGTTATCGAAAAGTTGTTGGAACGAGTTTGTTGGAGTTATTATTTCCTGAGAAATAACTCTCACAGATTGATGTTCTGGAAAAATTTCCTCGGATGGAAGCATTTGCAAAGTAATTGGTGAAGACGAAAGGCTCGATTCGTTAGTTGGAGTTGAGTTTGCAAATCTTTGAACAACAGGATACCTCAATGGCTGCATTCCAAGGTTAAGGCTGCTCGAAAAGGAAAGTTTATTCAGCTGACCATGCATTAGAGTGTCGTCAATTATGCGTTTGGCAAAAATTTTTTGTTGTTCGTTCATTTTGCGATATAACATGGACCATCCTTCTGCAAAAACGTCTGATTCATCCCTTTTCGACGGTTTATTCATTTTGTCCAAATGTGCAACAGCTTTTTCCAAAAATTCCGAGTCATCATATTTTCGTTTTTTTGAATGAGAGGGCTGAAAGATTATAATAAATTTTCTTTAATATTCCAGATTCCAAGTAATGCAGAAGAATGGAAAGTAATTTCTGATGATTTTGAGAAAAAGTGGAATTTTAACAATTGCATTGGCGCCATCGACGGCAAGCATGTACACATTAAAAAACCGTCAAAATCTGGGTCTTTCTATTTTAATTATAAGAAGAGTTTTAGTATTGTGATGATGGCGGTGGTCAATGCAAACTGCGAATTTATATCAGTGGAAGTGGGAACAAATGGCAGAGCATCAGATGCAGGTGTTTTCGCGCAATCCAAGTTGAAGTATTTATATGATGAAGGGGTTCTATGTTTACCTGAGCCGGAAAAGCTACCACTGTCCGAAGATACATTTCCATTCGTATTCGTAGGGGATGATGCATTTCCTCTCTTGAAAAATCTAATGAAACCGTACAGCCGCTCTAATTTATCGATCGAACAGCAAATCTTTAACTACCGACTTTCTAGAGCTCGACGTATTGTAGAAAACGCATTTGGCATTTTAGCCAGCCGTTTTCGGGTATTTCACACTGATATAATGTTGAATCCAGAAAAAGCCACATTAATTGCAACTGCCTGTTGCTATTTACACAATTATTTAAAAGTAAAAAATGAGTCAATTTATTTGAGAAACTCCAACGAAATGGATACTGGGATTACTACAAATGACTATTTGACAGATTTGGAGCCGACAAAGTGTACCAACTCTTCCAACAACGCCAAGCATGTTCGCGATAAATTTTGTAATTACTTTAGTACTGTTGGTGCAGTGCCTTGGCAGAATAAATTTGTATAAGTTCTATCAATTTTTGTAATAACTCCAATTTTTCTCAAAATAAAGAATTATTGCTTTTCATAATCTACGAGTATGTACTTACTTTTTCAATATCGATAGATTCGTCGAATGAGCAAAATCCATCTGTTTGCATTTCTTGGTCACCCAAAAATTCCAACTTATTAAAGTACCATAGATTTGGTACATATATTTCCTCAGCACCTGCCCCAGACTTTTCGCTCTTGCGTACCTTCACCAATTCACGTCTATATGCAGTGCGTAAACAATTCACTTTTTTTTCACTGCGTCAATTGTCGCATCCTTATCAATTTCTTTATATTTCGAAAGTAAAATCTTCCACGACTTATCTTTTTGGCATTTATTCTTATAATTTTCACTTTTGCATTGCCATAAGGCCGTTTCATTTTTAAATAATTCAATAAAGTCTTCTAAAAAATTTTTGCTCACGCTTGCCATTTTTTTATCCAACCAACCGACCAAATGTTTGCAAACCACGCCACTCACGACAAACGAATCTACAAATCGGTTGTTAGTTTTTAAAATTTGTCGCAAACCTTCAATCCGTTTGACAACATGCCTACTCACGACAAAAAACACCTCAAACTCAAACAGATTTGTCAAACAAATTTGTCGTGAGTGGGCCGCTTTATTAATATTTGTTCATTAAATATCCTTTTTGTCTTATTTAATGGTAATTATACATATAAGTATGTATGTATTCTACCTATTGCGTAGAAATACTATATACTCGATAACCCACGAAAGCAGGAAAAGTATAATGAAGAACTCATTATCGAATCATACGTTTTTATCGCAGATCTTGCCTTATACCACACCACCACCATTGTTAAAACATTAACGAGATTATAAGTTGTAGTAAAACGATAACATCGAAACGTAACACAAATGTTCACAAACATAAGTATTTGTTAGCTTTCAAAGATGAGGGACTCAAAAGCTAAAACCAATTGAACAAAGGGGAATAGAATATACGTACGCGGAGAACATTTACTGCGGTCAACATCAATAAAGTGCTATATATAAAAGAATGTTGGAAACAAAACAGAGTTGAAAGAAAAAGGAAATTAATAAAATTTATGAATAAAGAATAAAAAAAATAAAAAAAGTCGAAAGCAAATTCAATCGAAGAAGTGATGAAACGGCGATGATGCTAATAATCATCTATATAATCAGAAATTATAAGTGTCACTGAAAAAAGTAACTGGGGTGCTTGGAGGTTCTTTAATTTGTTTTTTGTGTAGAAAAAGGAGCGGTTATAATTTTTAAAGTTATGACGAGAATGAATGTAAAAAATATTAATAATTAATTTGATTGCGATTGCTAGTAAATTAATATGCTTTAAATGAATATTTAACCTTAAGTTGCTATCATATTTTTCATGAATAAACTGAATGTTTCTGTATAATTTATATTTTTAGTTTTTTTCTGTTGCGTATGTATAGATGATTTTTAAAGCGGAATTTTACTCAGATAAATATTATTAAATTGTAAATAAAAAGCAAAGTATTTATTTTGCACTTATGGGATTGCTTTCAGCTTCTTCAGCGAGTTTTGTTTTATCTACAACCATATTCATCGTTAAAATCCATGAGTTGTTCTTCCAAAATTCCGTCAGTTTTTAAGTTTTCTCACGAAATAGCCTAAACACGGCCAAATAGAATTTCTTATTGACAACCTGTCCTTCCGAAAAAAGTTGATGATGTACCAAACCACGAATATCCAAAAAACAATGAGCAACATCTTGCTTTGTGTTTTTTGCTTGTTTTCTTCAAAATGTAAAGAAAAAAATCAATTATCATATTACAAAATCATATGTATATTTCAACATTTACAAAGAAAACATTGAGTCTAAACAATGCTACAGGACTATTTGGAGTGACATCTTTTACGCTTCGCGGCAAAATTACGTCTAGGTGTAGTTTTTTTGTGAGTATCTTCAGTAATATCACGTGTCAGTGACCAGCAGTAATCAGCCATCATATTTACATTCCATCGACCTTGGTACCTTGTCTCCATAGTTTTTATGTCCTGGTGGATTCTCTCTCCCTGCTCTTCACTGTAATCACCAAGATTATCAGGAAAAAAGTCTACATGTGAATCTAGAAAGTAGAATTTTATGCTTATACCACACCCCAATTTTCGATATTTATCTAATAAATTTGCAACCTTATTTTTATAGTCGGGGTGTTTATTATTTCCTAGAAAATTGTTGACAACATCTCTGAACGCCAGCCAAGCTTCTGATTCAGTGTTATTCATTGTAGCATCAAATTTTTCATCAGCCATCAAAGATCTGATTTGCGGTCCATCGAACACTCCTTCTTCAATTTTTGCATCAGATAATCTTGGAAATTTTTTACACAGCTATTCATAACTAGCATTGTTTTTATCTAATGCTTTGATTAACTACTTCATCATACCGAGTTTGATATGAAGAGGAGGTAGTAAAATTTTTTCAGGACTAATTAAATTTTTTTGTATAACGTTTTTTGTTCCTACTTTGAGATTTTTACGAGGATTCCATTGTTTTTGTACGTAGTGCTTGTCTGGTGTCTATTGTCCTAATCCCACAAGAAGCATGGAAATTCTGACTACTGAGCTAATATCATAGTTATAATTTTTAGACCTCCACAAAGCTGCCAACCGTGGTTTTCATATCCAATTTAATCTAACAATGTTTCTAAATTTTCATAAGTCCCTTTCAAATGAACAAAATGAGCGACTGGAACAGAAACATGCTGATTAGTGTTGTGCAAAAGAACACCTTTTAGACTCCGCTTCGAAGAATCTATAAAAAGTCTCCAATTTCCAGAATTATACTTTACTCCTAACTTTTCAATAAGATCGGGGATATTCTTACAATAAAGTAATGATTCTTCCTGACTAAAAAAAGGTACAAATTCTGCTTCACGTTTTCTATACCATGCAAAATATGTATTTGGAGATGTTTTGCATGAAGTCTAGATCCAAGAAGTGGAAAAAAATAATAAAATAAATCAGAGCTTGAACAAGGAAAATGAAGTCGACCAGTGAAATCATTTACCTGGAGAATTCAATTACAATTTCTGCCTGCTTTTCTGTCACTGGCTACATAATGCTATGATAGAAATGGAAGGAATTCCATGTTGCCTGCAAAATTATTAACGTGTCTACAACAATATATTCATTTAGAAGACTCCTCAAACTAAATTTCAAAATATGTATTTTAAGCAGGTGTTAAAAATCAAAAGCGTTCACACACATGAGGCAGAAATACTGTTCATCCTCAATCCGGCTGCTAATGGGATGAGCACGGTTTGGGGGTACAAAATTTATAGGCCGAAAATCTGTAAATTTTTGAACACATTGGAATTGATTCCAACAATAACAAGGCCAATATTGATGGTAAGAAAGACAAGTTTTATATCGAAGGAAATATTGAAAGAAGTACAAACTAGGAGGGAGAAAGAATTTAGAACTGGAGGGGAAAAGATAAATAGTGAAAATATTCCATAAATTTGGTTGCACTTTTGCAATAGCAAGTGAATGTGTGCGATACTCCAAGACGCCCACTGCATGGCATTGCAGTATGCTTGTGTGTGTGCTTATTGTTTGAAAACAGCTCATAATACATATTTGTATGTAGTCACTTATTGGATTGTTTGGGATTGCGCAAAAGTGGTTCTTATTACTAGGGACGGTAGCAGAAACTGAGATCAAGAAAATTTTTATTTGGATTCAAGTTTACATAATACCAAGGTCTTAAAAACATAAATTTGTTATATTAAAACAACACAAGAAAAAGACGGTTAGATGAAAGCCATATATCGATACTCTAGTGATCCCTTTTAAAAAAGAAGGAGTGGATGAAAGATACGTTTGAGTGCAAGACTCGTTGAAAAATGTGTTCCCGGAAAGTTTTCTAGAGTTTGAAGCATATTTTCTTGCTTGGTAATCGAAAAAATAGGTTCTTAGACATCCCTTAAAAAGCCACGTCAAGAAAGAGGTTCTCGGCCCTACAGTTGTCTATATTTTACTTATTTTTAGAAAGAAAAATTCAAACCGCTCTCTCATTACTTTAAATAATATTTCATTGGAAAGATTATGTTGGAAAATAAATTCTCTTAAAAAAATTTCGATAACGAATGTGTCGTAAAGTTACCCGTTATAGATTTTTCAGTGGCTTAAATTTGCTTGTTTTCCTTATTAATTGTATAGTTTGATGAAACAAATGAACATAAGTCGGAGAACTTTTGGTTTTGTCGGAAATTTACTGATTCACAAAATCCTGTTAATTTTCGGTAGTAAGACTTTCTTTCTAATTGATTAACTTAGTTTTTTTTTAAATAATATGAAGTAGTTTAAGGTCCAATTGATCTACTGATCAAAGATTCTCTCGCTATCAAGGACTCCAGCCATCTGCTTTGTGTTTTGCTGATGTTCAGATATAACTGTCATGTATCTAATGAAGTTGTAATATATTATTAAAATTGGTTTTCTTAGAGCATTCTTATATAGTGTTTTGAAGCTGTAAGTTTTTTTGTTTTATTCCAAAAAAAAAAAGAGAAATTATTCAAGAGAAACATTCTTTGAAAACATTTGATATTAAATAACAATATGTTTCCGTGAGAAAATTGATTTATTATCATGGAAATTGGGTTTAAAAATAATGTTATTTGTTTGAAAGGTAAGTTTCTTTTCTCTAAATCAAAGTATCCTTTTACCGATTAGTAAAATTCTGAATAAAATTTTGAAAAAAACGACAAAACGACTTTTTTACCGCAATAAATAGTCCTTTGGCAACAATTTTACTTTAGAGTCCCTAAAAAACCAACAACAAATGCGTGAATAAAAACACTTCTTCACAAAACATTGCAATAAAATTTCAGTTTCTGTCGCAAAAGTGAATTTTAAATAATCAAATCTCAGCATGCAGAAGGCATTCTTTGCATACGAAAGTGATTTTTCTGTAGTGGTTTTAGCGTTTTATAACTGAAAGTCATATTTATTTCTTTTCATGCTTTTAGACGCTTTTTTAGTGCTTCCCTTGGACATAACCTGTATAAGATATGCTTCCAAGAATAAGCAGCAATGAGTATTCACATAAGTTATAGATTTATTTTACCTTCATTTTCACTTTCGAACGCATTCTAAACCACCGTACCATGGTCTATGAAACGATAAACTGAGGCTCACTCAGGAAGCGTAAGAAGCTGCTCAACCCTACCATTACGCTGCGAAAGCACATTTGGCAGCTGCTACTTTGCAGGTAATTAAAATTATCGCACATTGGCAAATGAGCAGGTGCCGTGTTACTCACACTACTTAAATTAAATATTCGGTTTGCAAACGAGTGAAACTTTACATGAATGTTTGAATATGTATTTATTCTCAAATATGCATTTACAGTGCACTCACCAATAATGTTTTCGATTTCCAAAGTGTAAATAGCGTTTATTGGGAAAAATATTGTGATTGTAGAAAATATTTTGTGTACAAATTTGTGTATACTGTCGTGGAGAACACCACCGAAATTTTAACACCTTTCAAGATATTAGCATTGATCATGGATTGTTATCGTATTCGATAATAGAAGTTGACGTGGCGCAGTATAGTATCATGTTGATCGAAATATACAAGCTGCTTTCCAAAGTAAACAGGACAGGTTCAGGACAGGAAAAAACAGAACAAATTGTTTTTTCGGCAAAATCAATTTATTTTATTCAAAATAGTCTCCTTATGCTTCAATTCATCTTTTCGCACGGTCCAAAGGCATGTCGAACGAGTGTTTTAGCTCGTTGGCCGGTATGGCCGCCAGTACGCTGGTGCAAGCCTTTGAATGGCCACTACGTCTGCATAACACTTTCCCTTCATAGGCAAATGCATTTTCAGATGAATACGGAAAGTGGTTAATGGCTAAAATGTGATTTTTTGTCTGATAATCGATCACATGTGTCAATAAATGAGACAATTTTTGGTCGTCAGTCAATTTGTGCGGAATTAACCGTGCACACACCTTTCGGTCAAAATGCGATAAATCGATGTAATGAAAAGTAATGAAAATTTCACTGGACAATTGATAGATAACTCTATCGTCATTGCTTGTTATTTCCCCACGGAACTGCTGTAAGTCTTTACATCGTTATTTATTTCGCCTACTCCTCATTTATTCTTCTGATTTTGTTGCATTGCCACTCTTTCTTCTTAGTTCTTCAGAACTATAACACACCACGTTCTCACACTATTTCACACTCGTTTCGATTTAGTCATAGCTGCACTATGTTACCCGATGTAACTCATTCCGTGGTCAATTTCTCTAGATCGGCTCTTTACTTTTCATCGGCTCTGTACTTTTCGTCGTCATGGTCATATTTGTTGAGATACTCTCTATAACATCAGTGCTAATCAAAAAAAATTGCATTAGGTAGAAATCTGTTTCTCCATGTTTCCTATTTAACCATGCGTGTAAACTTTTAATTATCCTGTGGGTCCATCTTCCCGCTGTAGCTGAATCCCATCTGTTTTGCCATTTATTGAGGCTTGTTGGCCTTTCGTCCTCCTGTTCCTCTACCTTTAATCGCCTGTCCAGTCTTCTAAAGCTGTTGTATATTCTTTTGAGTTCCATGGCCATTAACTCTGCTGGCATAATGCCCGTTATAATTGCAAACGCTTCGTGGAATATGATGCAAAATGCGCACGTGACCTCAATGATACTGAGCCGCATTGCAAACTTTGTTTTCTTACCACATGTCTTTTGCTATAGTGATGATCCCTATATGGAATATAGAATTGATTGGCTCACCTTGGCCAATAACGCTCGCCTATTTTGGCGGGCCTACCAATGTTGTTTCTTGTTAGAGAGGCCGTTACATGTGCTGCTTTCTCACACACCTTTTCGATGTTCACCTTGTAGTTAAGTCCATTGTCTATAAGCACTCCTAGGTATTTTAGCGCCTTCTAGGTCATGATATTATGACCGTTAATACATAATTTGATGCCTTTGAGCTTTTTCCTGCATGTTATCAGCACAGCTTCTGCTTTTTGCCCAGCGAGTTGAAGATTTTTTTCATGATTGCAGACGCTTTCAAGTTGGCCAAATTCTTTTTCCAATAGAGTTATTGCAATATCATATGCATACCCTATGATCTGTACCTGCTTCGGGAGTGGGAGATGCAGCACCCATTGTACCATATGTTCCACAACAATGGGCCAAGCCCAGAATCTTGTAGAACTAAACCCGTTACAGCATATATTCTTTGTCCGTTATCCGTGTCTAACAGTAACAGCGGATCAGACATGTAGTAGAGTTTTGTTAAGTTCTATTGCACTTATTATATGGGGCCAGTATGCCGAGTTAAATTCGATTTTAACGTCAATACATTGCTCATACGACATGCTGTACTATATTAATGACCAGTACATTTGATGTATAACAATGCCAGTTACAACGACTTCTCAAGGGAAGAAAAAAAAAGTATATTAAAATATTCCACTTATCAAACTAAAAAAAAAAAATAAAAATAATAAATCTGCAAATCCTTTAAATGTCCAACTATATGCTTGGGATGCGCACTTTTCGTGACATCCCGGAACCTTGTATCTTTTCACATGTTCTTCACATATTCGTTCATACGAAGTCTTTTATGCAGTGCAGCAATCTGAGCCGTTCTCAGTATATAAGTGCATACATGTATGACGCAATATATGGTTGAGTAAGTGCAGGTGTGTCGTACCAAATATTCATATATTTAAAATAGCTCAACATATGTGTGTGTACGAATCAACGAAGTGTTCGAAGTTCTTGTGTGAATATAAATGTTTTTGAGTGGGTATAAATATCATCCAGGTGTAATTTTTTAAAGAATGAAAAAAAGTTAAGGAAACCAATACTTATTGTATAAAACAAAGTAAGGTGAATACGTAAATATTATACATCATTAATTGTTTTTCCACAATTCCCACCATTTCTGAAGGATGTTCTTACGTAAACGCCTCAACGGCAAATAGAACTCCTTATTGACCGTCTGTCCTACGATAACAAGTAACACCTTAATGTTTGAGCGACTTTGGCTTGATGTTTTTTGGTTTTGTCTTGTTCTGTCCTGTCTTTTTCCCTTTGTTTCAATGATTTTGACTTGGTTGCATGTCAAACTCATACAACTAAGTCTCATCTGCAGTTATAATGCTGTCCATGAATGTGGGAATTCGAACGTCCAAGCATGTCCAAAGAGACGTATTTATGGTACTCTTTTTGAAAGAACCGTTTTTGAATGTTCGGTACCACTCTTAGCCTTGTGCTTTTGATAAAACTGAATCACCGTAAGTTTTTTACAACATTCTCAACGATTCCGCCCACCAAATTTGGTTAGAAATATAAAATATGAGACAAATTCTTTGTTGGGTATTTTTATCCATTATGAAAAATGCAACACACTATTGAGATTAACTGACTTAAGAAGCTGTTGTGAACAAACTGACGCTCATATCTGGCTTAGTAATTCTTACTAACTAAGCAAAATGCATTTAATTACAATTTTCGAGTGCTTTTGTGTCAAAATCACTGAAAATTAAACCATATTAAAGTGAACAAAATGCAGTACAAATGCAGCACTCCGTCAAACCTTAACAGAAAAAATACAAAAATTTCAGTCGGATCCTGAGGGCCATTCATTGTTATCGACGTAAGTGCCGATTATGCAGGTGAGTGATTTCGAATTAAATTGAATGCGAATTTCTGTGTGCTAGTTTTATTTCCGAGCGATGGGTAAATTTTAAAGTTTACTTCAATTATACTTTTATGTTTAGGAACAAATCCTATTTTAGTGTTTTTTGGCTTCGCTTGTAATTTACGAATCTCAACCAAAAATTTTTGACGAAGCTTTTATTTTGATTTTTCCAAAATTCACAAAGATTGTATTGTATTTAGTTGAAATTTTGTTTTACTTAGAGCTGGTTAAAATAGTTGAGTTAGGTAAAAAATAAGAACAAGTAATCAAAAAATCCAATTAGTTATAATTTATTGCCTTTAACTGTTACTGACAGCTGCACGCTTTAATCAAAGTTTTTGGTTATATATAGTTTATTAACACTTTTATTTGCTGCTCACTGCCATTGCAACCACGAACGGTAAGGGCTAATTTCGGATGTCCCCCAAACTATATTTTTCTAAAATGGTACTTCACTGCATTTGCTGCTGCTTATCGTAGAAAAAGTTTGAATGAAAAATCTGGTATTATATTACATTATATCTTTTTTTCTACCAGCGTTTGACACCGATATGCAGAAGAGCCTTCATCTCCTTTACGAAGACTCTATCGATGATATATCATACACCTAAGGTTCCTACATATGACTCGAGCAGCTCACGACTTCCAGTCTTTGACCAAGTATCCTCTGGGTAGCCAAAGAACATCCGTTTGAAGGCGATCTAAAGTGAGAAGGCGAAAAATTCCTTCCGCAGGGTTGTGCGTTGGGTCTGGGACCCGCCACGTAAAAAATCATACCAATGAAAAGGAACAACAAGCCTCGGATGAGTGACACCCCTTCTGATGACGACCACGGCAAACGAAATAAGGACTACGAATTAAGGGCATGCACCTGGAATGTCCGGTCCCTTAATTGGGAAGGTGCCGCTGGCCAGCTGGTAGATGTCCTCGTAAAGATAAAGGCTGACATCACCGCCGTCCAAGAAATGCGATGGACGGGACAAGGACAAAGATGAGTAGGTCCTTGTGGCATTTACTACAGTGGCCATATAAAGGAGCGCAAGTTTGGAGTGGGATTCATGGTGGGGAGAGACTCCGTCGGTGAGTACTATCATTCACTCCGGTAAATGAACGTATAACCACAATCCGCATCAAAGCGAGTTTCTTCAACATTTCGCTGATTTGCGCCCACGCCCCGACGGAGGAGAAGACCGATGTGACCAAAGATGCTTTTTATGAGTGCTTGGAGCGCACTTATGAGAGATGCCCCCGCCACGATGTCAAAATCGTTCTTGGCTGACTTTAACGCCAGGGTGGGCAAAGAAGGTATCTTTGGCACTACGGTCGCTAAATACAGCCTCTACGAAGAAACATCTCCAAATGGGTTGAGGCTGATCGACTTCGCCGGGGCCCGAAATATGGTTATCTGTAGTACTAGATTCCAGCATAAGAAGATTCATCAAGCTACTTGGCAGTCTTCGGATCGAAAAACCACCAACCAGATCGATCATGTTGTGATGGATGGAAGACACGTCTCCAGTGTTCTAGACGTGCGTACGCTCCGAGATCCTAACATCGACAGGGACCACTATCTTGTTGCAGCCAAGATTTGCACCCGCCTCTGTGCAGCAAAAAACGCACGTCAACAAACACAAGGAAGATTCGACGTCGAAAAGCTGCAGTCACAATAGACAGCAGAACGATTTTCTACTCGGCTTGCAGTCCTGCTCTCTAAGAGCACTCGTCAAAAACTCGATATAAGGGAACTGTGGGACGCCATTTTAAACTCCTTACGTACAGCTGCAACCGAAACCTTTGGTTTTCGGAAAGTGCAAAAGAACAGCTGGTACGACGAGGATGGCCGTGTCGCAGCGGAGAGAAAAGAGGCTGCCTACCTCGCAACGTTACGATCGACTAGAGCATGTGCGGTATGGGACAGATACCGAGAGTTGAAGAGGGAAACGAGACGCATTTGCAGAAAGAAAAAGAAAGAGGCCGAAATGCGTGAGTATGAAGAGCTTGATAAACTGGCCACAGGAGTAATGCTCGAAAATTCTACGAAGAGATGCAACGGCTTACAGAAAGTTTCAAGTCCGGAGCATACTCTTGTAGAACCCTCAAAGGTGATCTAGTCACCGATGTCCAGAGCATACTTAAATTATGGAGGGAACACTTCTCCAGCCTGCTGAATGGCAGTGAACGTACAACGCCAAGAGAAGGCGAACCCCATTCCCCAATTGATGACGATGGAGCAGACGTTCCATTGCCCGACCAGGAAGAAGTTCGAATAGCAATTACCCGCCTGAAGAACAACAAAGCGGCGGGGGCCGATGGATTGCTGGCCGAGCTATTCAAACACGGCAGCGAAGAACTGGTAAGGAGCATGCATCAGCTTCTTTGTAAAGTATGGTCGGACGAAAGCATGCCCAACGATTGGAATTTAAGTGTGCTATGTCCAATCCATAAAAAGGGAGACCCCATAAGCTGCGCCAACTACCGTGGGATAAGCCTCCTCAACATCGAAGAACTTAATCGAGCAGTCAAATCAAGAACAATCTTTTATAAGAGTGTACAGCTTTTGGCGTATGCCAATGATATTGATATCATCGGCCTCAACACCCGCGCCGTTAGTTCTGCTTTCTCCAGGCTGGAAAACAAATGGGTCTGGCAGTGAACGAGGGCATGACGAAATATCTCGTGTCATCAAACAAACAGTCGTCGCACTCGCGGATTGGCTCTCACGTCGCTGTTGACAGTCATTACTTTGAAGTCGTAGATAATTTCGTCTATCTTGGAACCAGCGTAAACACCACCAACAATGTCAGCCTGGAAATCTAACGCTGGATAACTCTTGCCAACAGGTGCTACTTCGGACTGAGTAGGCAGTTGAAAAGTAAAGTCCTCTCTCGACGAACAAAAGCCAAACTCTACAAGTCGCTCATAATTCCCGTCCTGCTATAAGGTGCAGAGGCTTACGAGCAATGCATGGTTGATTTTAAAAGTTTGCTTCAATAATACTTTTTTGGGGAGCAAATCCACTGTTTAAGTTTTTGAGTTAAGCCTGTAAATCACGTTTTTAAAAAACCTTTGTTTGGATTTTTACATCCCATTAGCTCAAAGTTATCTGTTTTATTTATTTTGCTGCTTTTGCTCAACTTGGAGCAGTTTGCAAATAGTTGAAAATGGAAAGAAATAAGCACTTGCAATCAGAAACTCCAATAGGACGTAATTTATTGCCTTGAACTGCTATACAAAGCTGCACGTTTTAACTGAAGTTTTTTTTAATGTTTATTAACACTTTTATTTGCTTAGTCGAGTTTGCTAAATACAATTAGTTGTGCTTGCTTCAATTACAACCACGAACGTTTTTTTCTAATTTAAATTGTCGGCAAAATTTTATATTTAAAAAAAAAATGAGAATTTTGAGGAAAAAAGTTTTACCACTGAAATTTGTGAACGTGTTGCCAGAATATTAATTAAAAATCACTTTAAGGGCTAAGTTTTGGTACTACCTAACATTTTATACTCTTGAAACTTGCAAGACTCAAAGTCAGGGAAATACTTTAAGGTGTGAAACCAATAATATAGAGTAAAGTCAGCCGGATGTTCGAAAATCCTGATATTAGTTATAAAAAAAGGATGGAGCCATGTGTAGAAGTTCACGCAAGTGAGGACAATTCTCTGATCGCCATTCACTTGGGAGTGGCCAGAAACGATTCTTTTACATATGACTCAAGCAGCCCGCGACTTCCGGTCTTTGACCAAGTATCCTCTGGGTAGCTAAAGAACATCCGTTTGAAGACGAGCTGAAGTGAGAAGGCGAAACATCCCCTGCATAGGGTTGTGCGCTGGGTTTGGGACCCGCCATGTAAAAAAACACCCCCAATTAAAAGGACAAACTGTCGTCGCATTCGCGACTTGGCACTACGTCACCTTTGATAGTCATAACTCAACCAGTCGTCACACTCTCGACTTGGCACTCACGTCACTGTTGACAGTCATAACTTTGAAGTTCATAATTCCCGTCCTGCTATATGGTGCAGAGGCTTGGACGATGTCAACAACGGATGAGTCGACGTTGCGAGTTTTCGAGGGAAAAACTCTGCGAAAGATTTATGGTCCTTTGCGCGTTGGCCACGGCGAATATCGCATTTGATGAAACGATGAGCTGTACGAGGTATACGACGACATTGACATAGTTCAGGGAATTAAAAGATCATCATGTTATCCGGATGGACGAAAACACTCCAGCTCTGAAAGTATTCGACGCAGTACCCGCCGGGGGAAGCATAGGAAGAGGAAGACCTCCACTCCGTTGGAAGGATCTGGCTTCGCTTGGAATATCCAATTGGCGCCACGTAGCGAAAAGAAGAAACGACCGGCGCGCGGTTGTTAACTCGGCTATAATCGCGTAACCTGTGTCTACGCCAATTAAGAAGAAGAAGTTATAAAATGGCTAGGCCAAATTTTCGCTCAAATTTATCTGTTTTAGACACAAAGGTAAACCGTTATGAATAAAATACGCTCTCTCAATTTTTTGAGATATTTCACATATTGGATTATCTTTATATTAAGTAAAGGGGGGCTAAGGGAAATTTCGGTCCGATTCAACCCATTTTTGACATAAAAACATGCCATTATAAGAGAAGGATTATCTCTTAATTTCAGTTATATATATTATATATCACATAGTATTGACCGACATTTTCGTATTCGGCGTATTTAGTTATTGATTTATAGAGCTTTTAGTAGTTTTTAACAGTACCGTTATTTGGGGAGTGAATAAGGTTTTCATCCGATTTCGGCCATTTTCACAGTAATGCACATTAGGTCAAATGAGCGTTTTTTCTGTGCAATAGTGATAAGAATCAAAGTGCCGTTTTACTTTTGTTGTTGTTGTTTTTTAATTGGCAATACTCCAAAACAAAGACACGTAATTTTTGTTTGTGCTAAATATAGAGTACCGTTACACACGTGTGCGTCAAACTCAATCGATGCAAGTCTTTCAACAAATGTGATTGCAAATTCAGGAGTGGTTGGTCATTTCTAAGAGTGTGTTTATCGAATTGTGTAGATAATAATTCATTAGTGGAAAATGGAAAATAAAGCTACAAGTAAGAATATTTGTATTTAATTAAGATTGGCTTATATGTATGCCGCTATACTTGATAATAATTTATTAGTCTACATAACCTTAAAACTGTAGAATTTATCTAAAACTTTGACTTCTGTAAGCCTTTAAAAATTTTGACCCCATTTGACCCCTTTCAAATTGTTAATATAAATAAAGTAATAAATAATGAGTTATTTGCATTTTGTTTAAACTGCTATTCTTTGCGTTTAACGAGTATTATCTATTTTTGTTTAGGAAACCTCTGCATAAAAAAAGCTGATTTGTTTGATATATGGCCAAAATAATGCACAAAAAAAGGAAAGTTTGATGCTGTTTTAAAATATGTAGTTGGCAAAATTGAAGTTAATATACTTACGGATGAAATTGTGAAACATATATCGCAAATATTACATTTTTTTTTGCGTAAAATTGGCAACAAAGTGGGAAAAATCTCACAGAAACATAAATACCTTTAAAAAACAAAATGAAGCGTGGCTTAATACTGAAACAAATTTTGTGTTACATGACATTTCTAAAAAAGTACCACCTACCACTGTTGGACGTCCACGTCTGCCATTCAGCGCCAAATCAGATTTCGGAAAAAGAAAAGAAGCCGCAGACCCATCAGCTGAAAAAGCTGATACTAATCTTCTAGTTCGTGCAGCAGCAACATCGGCTCGTACACAAGGTGATACTGATCTGGCTGCAGTCCTGAAAGATATATTGGTAGGAGTTCTTATAATATTCGTGCCGAACGCATTTAGATGTTGTAGCTTAGCAGATATATACTTTAAATTTAGTAGAGGGCGGGGCCACGCCCACTTTTTTTTCACAAAGGTGTCCATCTAAAGTTTTAAATTTGAATTATCTATATTTGGACATTGAAAACGTCAAATACTATTCGGAAAGTGACAGATATTCAGTAAAAAGTCTAAAAGTTACGAAATGGGTCGCTATTCACTAGAAGAAAACTGGGAAATATTGGAAACTTTTTTCTAAAGTTCGTTTGACAGAGGATGGTCAATTTTACCGAAAAATTATCTTTTCGGACGAGGCTCATTTCCACCTCGATGGTTACGTTAACCAGCAGAATTGTCCCATTTTCGTCGAATCACTATATGGTGCGGATTTTGGTCTGGTGGAATCAGCGGCCCATTTATCTTCGAAAATGAAGAAGGAACCGCCGTAATCGTCAATGGTGAGCGATATCGCGCAAAGTTAACCGAATTTTTCTTTAAGCAAATTGTAGAGGAAGACTTGGACAACATTCAGAAGCTGCGATTTAACTCCGTTGGACTGTTTTCTGTGGGGAGCTGTTAAAGATAAATGTTACGCCAACCATCCAAAACAATTCAAGATCTAAAGTACGAGATTCTAGCTGCTGTAGCTGCCATAAGGCCTGAAACCATCGAGAAAGTACTCCAAAATTGGGTGGATCGGATAAGCTACTGTAAACTCAGCCGTGGTGGTCATTTATCCGAAATTGTTTTCCACAAATAAATTTCATAAAACAACCTTTTAAATAAATCTTAGACCTCTGGAAAATATCAAGCCGTTTTTTTTATTGACTTTTTAAATTTAAAATTTTATATGGCCCACCCTGTATAGCTTAATTAAGTGTTTAGTTATGGCACTTTATATTATATGTTTTCGATTAATGGCGATTTGTGGACGTAGGAGTGGTCCAATTACGCCTATCTACGAACTCGACCTTTTTTTTGTACTAAAAAACTTGATTACCAAGTTTCATAGAGATATCCCAATTTTTACTCATGTTACAGCTTGCGCGGATGGACGAACAGACGCACAGACAGACAGTCAACCGGATTCCAGCTTTTCTCGTCACCCTGATCACTTATATATGGGGTATTCCATACCAAATCGACCACTTTTGAACCCGACCCCTTTAGATTTTGCTGAAACTTATCCATCCTTTTCTACCCTTTAAAAAACATTTTTGAGAATTTTTTCAAAATTTATTGTCCAACTTCAAAAAAGTTATGAATTTTAAAAAAAAATGGCTTTTTTAATTTTGTTTAAGGAAAAAAAAATGGCGAACTTCCAAAAAAAAACATTACGATTTTACTTAAAAAGACCGATTATTTTTTATAATTGATCGTGTTAAATTTTGTTTGTGTATTATTTCGAAAAGTTCATTCAAAAACAAAAATTTAAAAAAAAAGGTCCCCAAAAGTCAATTTCTACAAAAGTTATGGCTATTTCAAAATAAAAAAGCCATTTTTTTTGAAAAATTCATAACTTTTTTGAAGTTGGACAAAAAATTTTGAAAAAATTTTCAAAAATGTTTTTCAAAGGATAGAAAAGGATGGATAAGTTTCAGCAAAATCTAAAGGGGTCGGGTTCAAAAGTGGTCTATTTGGTATGGAATACCCCATGCA